>JBBPFP011215377.1:0-10837 GCA_037974795.1 Kaempferia galanga
AAGTCTTTTTTGGTCTTCCTCTTCCTCGTTTGATATGTGTGTTTGTCATAGTTTCACATCGCCTGACTGGAGCATTTTCCTTTAAGTATCAGATGAATTAGACGATTAAGATTAATAATATAATGAAGAAAAGTCTAAAATAATGAATTAGAAGGTTAATATTAAGCTCTCTTTTTAATATATTAATCATAATGCTACTAAATTTAGTATATCGAAAGTGGAAGAAGGATAAATGGGAAAAAAAATCAAAATCTGTAACAGCAATAATTGCATATCATACCTTTCTATAGCCATGTGGCAGAAACAAACAACACCATACATAGGTAAACTACCTACTGCTACAGAAATTGTCCAACTTAATTATTGAAAACTTGTACTCAGTAATTGAATATATACATTGTATCAGTAATTACTATACGTGGACATCTATGACTAAATATATGAATAGAATAATTAAGCAACATTGTCAATTGTCAAAAGGAAGCCCCAGTTATTTTGTTTTTTTTTTTTAATCTAGTTTAGACATTCTTCTGAGTTCATACAAAAGTGTAAAGGATTTGACAACTACGAACCCAAGCTAAGATCAATAGCATGTTGGACGTTCTCTGAATGAAGAGAAAAGAAGAAATATTAGTTTAGCTCCGACATAAATTGATGATGCGTTAGGAGTTTAATTAATCATAAAATTTCTTTTTGTAATTTCTTCACAAAGTAGAACCTTTTTTACTGAACTTGGTTGATGTTTAGTAGGTTAAATGGATAGTTTTATTGTCTAGTGGGCTTGTTATCTTCTTAGAAAACTTTCAAAGCTCTACAAATGGCTAAGCTCAATACCAACTTATGATGCATTAGTAATTTAATCGACTATAAGTATCATAATAGGGCATTCTCCATAAAGTGATGCCTTTTCTTAGCAGATGTTTAGTGGGTTTAATGAATAGATACTATTTAATGGGCAACACAAACTTCAAACCACTATAAATGACTTATTATCTTAGAACAAAACCATTGTATCTCTATCCTTGTTTATAGGTATGCTTCCAATATTGACACTTCCAAAAACAATTTGAACCCGATACCAAATGAATGTGGAGGAATAGGTAGTGTGATCTTCATCAAAGCAATTCTTTGAATCATTGTCTCACATTCCAAGATCAACATTTCCATTAAAAATTATCACCTCCACAGTTGAGAAAGTGTCATTACATAGGATTCCATTCTTCATCAAAGCACTTGTTAATGCAATCTAGTTAATTGTTGAGCAAGCAAATGTTATAGATGAATGGATTATTCAAATGATTAGTTTATTCCTATCTTGTCAAAATATACTTGTCCACAAAAGTCCATCTAGCAGTGACACCCCTTTTGATAAGATTATTGAAAAACTTAGTTATTATATCTGACCCAACTGGTCTAAGACAAATTTTGCTGCTCGGGGAAAAGATGCAAGAGGAATTTGATTATTTGTCATGGTTTCTTTATTAATTAATTGATGAAAACTTGTGCTTGTATGGATTCAACAAGTGATTTTGCGTGTTTCATAAGTAGTTCTATTAATTAGTGTACTGTTTTCTATAATCCTTGCATGGATGTGTCTGTATAATGAACCTTGTATGTTTGATAACTAATCTACTTTGGTTTTCCCTTAACTTCTTATTGTTATCTTCCATCACACCACTGTTCCTGTACCTTTCTTCAGTGGTTCTACATCCCTAATATGTTGACTTCAACATCAACAAAAGAACACTAATCCAAGCTAAGCCATTATGTTGAGAAATGCTTCTTTACCCTTTTCCAACTAAACCCTAGAGTTTTGAATCATCTGTTTAACAAATCCTAGACTACATCACATCAAGATAACATAAACTTGAACCATCTGTCTTTCAATTCCTAGACTACATTACTTGAGTACCAGAAAAAACAGGCCCATAGCATCAGGCAACAAACATCTTGAGTTATTATATAGAACACCGGAATCGCTGCCATATTGTCAAATGCTGCTATTCAACTAGTAATCGTACTGTTTAACTGCCACTTTATCTATTAGATACGGCTGATAATAATTGAAATTTGATCAAAAACTTAAATTCCCCCGTAAAAAAGAGCGAGTGCTTAAGCATCTCGGTATGTATCACCTGGAATAATTAACGAATAACCAAGACTAAGATTAACAAAACAGAAGTATCAAAAAACGAATAGCATTACAACCTGTCTGAGAAGATTATGGGCTATCCGATAGTAGAAACTGAGGGAGATACGATTGTCGACATCGAGCCTCTTAGCGCTCTCCGAGATCTTGATCGCCCCGGCAGAAGGTTTCATCTTGATCTTAGGGTTTCCACCTACTCAGCTCCGCTGCCCAAATCCTCAAACCCGCATCCAAACCGAGATTAGATGAAACTAAATCCACCGATCCAGTTGACGGAAAATGGATTGGAAGGAACGAAATCGTCTTCCAGAAAACAAGATTGAGATCGGCGAGAGTCGTCAACGTGATTTGGCACGTCGCGAGGACGAACAGAGAGGGGCAAAATTGCAATAAGCATTGAGTTTTGCCACAATGTCATCATTTTTTGTATAGTATAAAAAAACTTCTATTTAATAAAAAAAATAGAAATGTTTTAAAAAAATAGATTAAGTTAGATTTTAAACATCGTATAAAATATTTAACTACGTATCTAAATATAAAAAGTATTTAAAAAATAAATTAATTAAACAAATTTTTGCTTATTTCATTATTAATTTAAAATAATATGTAAGAAAGAGATGAATGAATGAAGTTAATTTCAAAGATAAAAAAATATAAAAATATAATAAAAGCAAGTAGAAAATAAATCTTATGGTTTAGAGATGTATAGGTTTAAATATGACTAATAAATCTTACGGTTAGTCAAAATAGTTAATTTTATTGAAGTAAAAAAACTGTAAGGGAAAATAAAAATATTAATTAATATAATAAAATTAAAGAATTTTAAATTATTAGCAATATAATTTTATATAAAAGATTTTTAAATATATTTTTATATCTTAAAATAATACTTTTATTTTTAGAAAAATATTGAATATGTTTAGATTTGGCTATGAGTACTTTGTATATGTGATTGTGGTGGATATTGGATTATAATCTTTTTTACTATTTATTATTTTCTATAAATATTGTTTTCAAATGAGGTTATGGCGTAGAAAAATTAAGTTGTCTTATATTAAATTTGAGTGAATAATTATAACATTTGGATTTATTTTACATTATATCAAGCAAATCAAATATATTTAACAAATTTGATTTTTATATATTTGAGTGTCCTCAATATCATAATAATATATATTTGGATTACCTTATATTAAATATGATTGAACAAATTGTTGTATCTACCTTATATTACAAATTATTGTTAGTAATGTTGGTCCCTAGATAGTGCTGATATGACCAACTAAGTTAGGTTAGGTCCTGTATTAGTCTAACCCTTATGTCTAAATGTGTAGAAACTTAGAAATACAAGAAGTCGAGTGAAAGATGCAGTGGACGAGAAAGATAGCACGGGAGAGAGTCGATAGGCTCGACACATTTGAGGGGCGCGAAGATGCGAAAGAGTACACTGGTGGACGAGAAGGACCTGTGCGGCGCTGCGAGGGACGAGAAGACGGGGAGGAAGGTCGCTCAAGGAAGGACAGAAGTTGGGTTCGGGTGAACCGTATTCCGGATGTCCGAAATCATCTAGAAGACAGCGAGAGCAGCTGGAAAGAGTCGGATCAGTCAACACGAGGTTGACTGGTCCAGGGCAACCGAAATAAGCCTGGGGCGACCGGACTTGTGTTGAATGGTCCGGGGCGCCTGAAAGTGGATAAAACTCTATTTCCGCCCCGTTGACGAGGCGATTCCTGGGGATAGAGTTTGACCACCTGGAGGCGCCCGGATCAGTCCGGGCGCCCGGGATAGCTTAAAGATGAAATTTATCAGTTATAAATAGATATCTAGTTTACCTTATTTTTCTCATTCCAAATACTATTCTATTTCTGTCTTGAGTTGTAAAGTTTTTAGCGCTTCAAAGTCTTGTACGAGACTTCTCCGCTTCCAACGAAAGAAATTCATTCTAGAGCTTCAACCGCCATGGAAAAACAATCCCCTGATTATGATCCGAATAAAATCCTTGTCTGTCTCGTATTTCTATTTTAATTTATTAAATTATTATTTATGTCTAGTTTAAACTTTGATTGTATTCGAGAAATGTTATATTTTAGATTACAGACTAATCGATCTCCACCTAACCGGCCTCTTACGATCCTATGCTTTCTTTCTCTCTGATTTGAAGGAATAAGAAATAATACTTTTGTTAAAAAGAAAATTCATCAAAAACCAAAGGCACCATTAGTATTGAACTAAACCAAAACTTGAGCTAGATGATTTAGTTCTAAGCAGGGTATACATACCAAACCATCACATCAGAAATTGAAATGAGAAACTTAAGAAATGCATCATCCTATGTAATCAACATAACTTCAACTAACAAACTCGAACTATTAAAAACATACTCTTACCATCAAGCAAAAGCATGATTTACAAAACAAAGTCTCACGCTTCACGTTTTGTCTAGTCAAAAAGATACACAAACTTCTGTCTCTATAGAGCCACAACTAGACCTTTGAACAGATTAAAGAGGCAGCTTTCTGCCATGGACGGAGCAGTTTCAGATGGTTCTCTAGGGGAGATGAAAAGGCACAATTATTCTCTTTGATTTACCGACAACATATGCTTTCTCGAACTATCTCCTTTGTTGGTGAGATTAGGTTAAGCTCAAAGTTGTTCTAAGAGGATTGAAGAGAACTGAACAACACCTGAAGTTTCTCCCAATTAAGGTTTTCCCAGTTGATTAACTCTGCTCTTGGTGACATGGCGACGTAGATTCCAATTCCAAGCACAAGCATGAAAACACTACTCTTCACGCAGCCAAAATTACGTGTTAACTTCCCCAAAAGAGCCTTGCAGTACTTATCTGCTTCTTTGATGGATGCTACATTGTTGGAATCCGTTTTCCTCGACAGGACCTCTTCGTTCTTTAACAGGAAAATAAGAAGAAAAAACTTCTTAGCAACTAAATATGTAATAATGCTGTGTTACTAAACCTGAGCAGATTCAGATATAAGCCCACAGATAACAATAGATGTCAAGAATCGAACTCTAAGAACCATGAACTTCTAACAACTAAAAATGCAGGCCAACAAAAAAAAAATATTAGATAGAAGTTACTTACTTTAGCCCTTAAATGCTTAAGTGTCACTTTAAGAGAGTCAGGAGAAATTTTGCCTGAGTAGTTTCTCCATTCAGCAGAGAGTTTACGAAGAACAACAATTGTTTCATCAATCTTCTCTAGATAAAGTTTTTCCTATATAATAAAATAGTTAAAGCAGTCAGAAGGTTCATCAAGATAAGAAAAGCTATGAAGACAATATTTGAATAAGAACTCACCCACTGTTTGTAGCACTCAGCATTCTGAGTCAAACACCAGATGAATAAATCTGAAGCTTCCTTTGTTAGCTCAGGATTATCTGTATATAGGTTTCATGTTAAAGTACAGCCATACTATGAAAATCATCCTAGAACATAACAATGCAACATTTAAATTATACTTTCTTGAATCGCTTGGATAGCAAAAGGCAAAAGTTGTTGTGATGCTTGTTTTGTGGTTTTCGAACCAGCAGACCCAGCAAGAGCCAGCTCTTTCAGGGTAGGATACATCACCTCAAATCTTTCAGTGGCCTGCAGCAACATATGTTAAGAACTCATCATAAAATTCTGTGCTAAATGGAGGTATTTTTCAAGGAAATAAAGCAAACCTTGACCCGTGCTGTAGAAGCAGGAAATGTCACCCTCATGAGCAAATCAAGTGCAGCAGGCGGTACTATGCGCTCCCCCTTCCTAACAGCGCCATTTGACAGAATAGTTCGAGCTTTTGGTCCTGAGAGAATCCTGCATTCGAACCCAAAAAGTATCTTAAGAGTCGAGCAATAGACACGGAAGGATATGGGTATCATCGTTGCCTAAAGACGGACCTTTCAATCAATTGCAGCACCAAGTCCCTAGACTGTGGGTTCACATTTGATTTTCCACAAACTACAGAAAATAGGTAATGTGACCAGATATACATGCCAACAACTAGATCTCCTTGAGAAGCCTATCAAAAGATGGCATCATCTAAAGCTTAAAAGCAGTGGTCATAGTGAACCACTTAGATGAAGTAATCCTCCAGGTAACAACTTACCTGTGCAGTGACCCAGATAATAACTGGCAGTTTTTCTTGTCCTTGATATTTTGGATCGTCTCTTAGTTTGGGCAAAAGGCTTATAAGTATGTCAGGCTTCCGTCTCAAGGTCATTGCTAGCACAACAAATATCGCAGCCTGCAGGTTTCATTGTATATTTGCCTCATATGACAATTACATACATAATATGATGACAATAACAAGAATTCAGTGGAACTAACAATGGCACCGGTCCAGATAAAAGTATAATTTGGTTGACAAAATATAGCTTACAAAATTCAAAATAGTTCTCCAATATAAAACATTGTGAAAAAAATTCAGGAAAATGAACTACAACTGACAATCAAAGCTTCCTAGCAAGGCATGCAGTTTTACTTTTATCTCATGATGACTAAACAAAAACTACAATACCTTGCTGTTAAAAAGCTAGTGCATAAAGGATACAGAATCATGATTTTGCATACAGTTTGTCAATTAAGACCATCTAAATTCAAAGAAAAACTGCACATATATCCTTACAGACAAACTATGTTTTGCATATTTACCATCTCAAAATTTAATTTTGCAAATATACCATTTGTAAAACATAAAATCATGCACATATGTCATTCTTCATTCATGAAATAGTACTTATATAATTTAAATTGAGAATTTTCTCCTTTAATTTTTAAAAATATATATGAAATGGCTTTGAATTTGATCAATTATCAGTATTCTAATTAATTTTCTTTAATATAGTTAATATTTGTAGTGACATTTGAATATTTTGGAATGACATGTCAATACAAAAAACAATGATTAAAATAAAATAAAATAAAAAATGAAATGGGGAGAGGAGAAAATGAAATTAAACAATAGTTAAAATTATAATGACATTTAGGTATGTAATATTAACAGAACATCATTAACACAAGTTAAATTCAAGAAAATGGGTATTTGTGAGAGATGATATTTTGAAGGATATATATGTGCAACTTTAAATGCAATTTAATTGTTTGAAAGCGTAAATAGGTATTTGGAAACGGTATTGTTTAAGACTGGAAGAGACTGCAAGAGGGAAAACAGACATCGAAGGACATTATTAGTGAAGATACAGGCTCGGAGATTCATGCAAAATCTTGGATAAAATGACCTTTTATTCTATTTTCAAAAAAATGTGAGGCTATATTGTTAAGCCACGATGCCTTAGGCAACGTAACTAGTGAAGTACACTATCAAATCACTGAAAATAATCATTCATAGAAAAAAATTTAAGAAATAGTATTTAGACTACTTTTTTTCCAAACCAAAATACTTCATATCTCTCTAACATTTATATTCAAACATTTTCAATAATGATGTGACTCTTCTGCTTGTCATTTTATTTCCAACTCCAAGTGGACCAAGCTCGCAATTTTGCTTTGCATACAAGAGGTACACGCCAAGATTTTGATCATAATACTCAACATCATGACAAGCTTTACTACCTACCCCTTAGCTCTGATTTAGAAAATTGGTGCTCTGGCTGAGAGGTCCAATAGAAATTGATTTCAGATAATAGTCACATTTAAAAACTCATTTACTAAGACTGGCAATTCATTTTGGAGGGCAAATGGGTAAAATAATCATGGATCATCTATTTTGTGGATAATCACATTCATCCATAGTTCTACCAAGACATGTATGACCAAGTGGAGAAGAAATGGAAAAATATAGCAAATGTTACCAGAGCCTTTGGTGCAGTTGGCTGAATAGATTTTTTTAAGCCCTTAACTGCAGGTAACTGACTCGCCAAGTCAGAAAGGATGCTATCGAGACACCATAAAACAAAGTCAGACAAAGCTCCAAGGGATTTTAGTGCAAGCCAATCAACTGAAGTCTTGTAAACAGATTCAGGTATATGGCTTAAAGGAACCTGTACCAAAGTAATGGAATTAAATTAGATGTTTACCTTTCTACGTGAGAAACTTATTACAGCTGCAAAATATCATGAATGAGTATTAATGCCTGAAGAGACGATTTAAAAAACTCAGATAGAAAAAATATCATAGCAAAAAAGAGACCTTAATGTACCAACACCATAAGAAAAAAAAACTAAACCAGAAAACGATCTATTAAATATGTTGTGTGATTGATGAAGATGGAGATGGAATTTACACTGAGACTATGCCATCTTTAACAAGAAGAGAATAGAGAAAAAGGAAGATGAGACCGTAATGAAACAGAAAGGAGATCAAACAAGGTTACAAAGACAGAATAAGGACTACTAGTTACTGATAACAGTTCCTTTTTAGATCGTCTAATAATGTGGGGAATACCATATGCTATCATGAGGCTTTCAACCACATTCATTATCTTTATACAAAAAAAAAATGCAGCACAATGGCCATAAGACTTAATAGTTGTTCAACCATGGACATGTAAACATTTTTGTGCCACACATCCTTTCAGATTGATAGAGTTAGTTTTCCCATTGGACCATGTTGTAACAATGTTGATCAAATTGGACCTAATTCTAGGCTTGATGAAAGATTTGCATGAAAATTCTATCAATAAATGAGGCTGAAGTGACCATCATGATGTGGAACCACTTAGGTCTATGGCTCACATATCTCATGAAAAATAATCTTTCAATCTAAGTTGTACTAGAGATTTGACTGGACAATAATTTGTTGGAGAAGTATAAGCTGGAAAGAAAAGATCCAATTTACCTAAGATATTATAAGTCAAGTTTATGGTTTTACAACCATCTCAAGGACAACTTGGTTAAGTTTTTGTCCAACTCGACCTTAGACAAACTCCAAGAGATAAGAACTGAATAGTTGGGTTGCCACAAATAAGTCCTCAGGTAAAGGACAATGGGAGCACTAGGACAATGACCAAGGAAATAGACAGGGGAAATCAGTGAGAAAAATATCTCAAATTCTAATGCTAATGATTTGAATTTGTAACCAATAACCAATTCTCCAAAAGAAGAAGCTGCTATAAAAGGAATCAATTTACATATTTTGGTCGAATGAGTTAGAATGATGTTTTGAAATTCAACCAGTTGGTGTTGACCTTTAACAGATACATCAAATCTTACTACCAGATATACTTTCTGCATCTTGATCTACATTCATAACAAGCTTGAGAACAGACAATAGGAGCCTATCAATTCATTAGAGGTAGTGATAGAAAACAGGCTAGGTTTTTTGCAGTTTGAACAAAAGGCCGGTCAAAAGATAAAATGAGGAGAGAAGAGATGTTCTCTCCAGCCCAACTTATCCATGTCTACAAAAGCAGAACATATTTGAAGGTCAAAGTTGATAAGTTAGACATTGGGCAAAGTTGACAGCTTTCACTTGTACTTTGTCTATCTAGTTTGGCCCAGCATTATCTGAGTCAAAGTACCCAACTAAGTTAAATGTGCTGGTTCTAGGGTACAAAAGTCCTACATTTAGTATACCTTTAATATATCTAAGTATTGTTTTTACATTTGTTAAATGTGATTCTTTTGCACAGGATTGGTATCTAGCACACATACCAACTGCAAATAAAATATCATGTGATTCTTTTGCACAGGATTGATATCTAGCACACATACCAACTGCAAATAAAATATCATGTCGACTTACAGTTAAGTATAGTAGACTTCCTATTGCACTTCTGTAGTATTTTAGGTCTACTGGTTTTTCTTCTAAGTCAGAATCAATTTTTACATTGGTTGACATTGGGGTATTTATGTTTTTAGAGTTTTCCATTCCGAAGTTTTTAATTAGTTCTATAGCATATTTTATTTGATAAACATAAATGTCCTCTTTAATTTGCTTTATTTATAAGCCTAAGAAAAAGTTGAGTTCACCTACCAAACTCATTTCAAATTCACTTTCCATTAAATAATTCTTTTAAGAAGTTTGTATTAGTTGATCCAAAAGTTATATTATCTACATAAATTTGGGCTATGAAAATGTCTTTTTCTATGGTTTTAACAAATAAAAGTTGAGTCAATTTGGCATGGGTTAAACCATTTTGATATTAAGAATTTGATAATCTTTCATACCAAGCTCTAGGTGCTTGTTTGAATCCATATAATGCTTTCTTTAACCTAAGGACATGATTTGAGTGATCTAGATCCTCTGGAGGTTGATTTATATATACTTTTTCTTTGATAAACCCGTTAAGGAATGCGGACTTTACGTTCATTTGAAATAACTGAATCATTTATGAGCTGCATAGGCTAGCAACATCCTAATGGATTCAAGTCTGGCTACTGGTGTATAAGTTGCATCATAATCTAACCCTTCTACTTGTTGAACCCTTTAGCTACTAGTCTAATTTTGTTTCTTACAATTTCACCTTTGTTATCCAGTTTATTCCTAAAGACCCATTTTGTATCAATTATGCTTTTATTATTGGGTTTAGGTACTAATTGCCAGACTTAGTTTCTTTCAAATTGGGCTAGTTCTTCCTGTATTGTAATTATCCAATCTGAGTCTGGTAGGGCTT
The DNA here is from genome assembly GCA_037974795.1 of Kaempferia galanga. NCBI lineage: Eukaryota > Viridiplantae > Streptophyta > Magnoliopsida > Zingiberales > Zingiberaceae > Kaempferia > Kaempferia galanga. Next base: position 10,725 of record JBBPFP011215377.1, read on the forward strand.
CTTCTATGGATTTAGGTTCAATTTTGGATATTAGGGCTATTTGACTTAGGTTTCTATAGGATGATCGAGTTTGAACTCCTAGGTTTGGGTCACCCAAAATTTAGTCATTTGAG
>JBBPFP011215486.1:0-10836 GCA_037974795.1 Kaempferia galanga
CCGCCTTCGAGGCCATCGCCGGCACTGGATCAGCGAGGGCGTACACCGTGCTGGCTCTCCGGACGATATCTAAGCAATTCCGGTGCCTCCGGGACACCATCGCCGGCCAAATCCAGGCCACAAGCAAGAGATTGGGGGAGGAAGAGTCAAAGTCGGTCGGGTCCAGCTGGCTTCGGTTCACCGATCACCACTTGAAGCGGCAGCCCGCGCTGCAGCAGCTGGGGATGATCCAGAACAACGCCGCTTGGCGGCCGCAGAGAGGCCTCCCCGAACGCTCTGTTTCCATCCTCCGCGCCTGGCTCTTCGAGCACTTCCTCCACCCGTAAGCCGATCTCAAATCAAATCAAATCAATAAATCTCTGCCATATATAACTCTATGAATTTATGGGTACAGATATCCGCAGGATTCAGACAAGCTCATGCTTGCTAAACAAACAGGACTGACAAGGAGCCAGGTAGTAGTTCATACACTTAAATTTAATAGATAACGATGAGAGATTCAATGTTCAATGTTCAATGTTCAATATCCAAATCCAACCGGTGCAGGTCTCGAATTGGTTTATCAACGCGAGAGTGCGTCTGTGGAAGCCGATGGTGGAGGAAATGTACTTGGAGGAGGTCAAAGATACAGAACAAAACACCTCCGAGGACACGGCGAGTAAGAGCGACGCTCATGGAAGCACCCCATCCAAGTCAGTAGTAGAACAACAGGAAGGCAACCCGACCACCGCAATTCAGCCTTTGGCTATCAAGAAGGCGAGGAGGAGTGAGGAGCAGCTCATCGCTGGTGACGCGAAGAGCAACCAGGAGCTACTGATGAAGCAGCTCATGGATGGATGGCAGAGAGTCGGGGAGCAACAGGGCTCCCATCCCTCCTCGAACCCGGGACATGCCAGCTACGGAGGCTACTCAGTTGGGCAACTCAGGGAGCAATTTGCTCCGAGGTTCTCAGACAATGGGGTGTCCCTCACGCTGGCCCTGCAACACAGTGGGAACCACTCCCTCTCCGTGGTGCACCCATCAAGCTTCCTCACAAGCGAAGGCAGCGACGACTACATGGCACATCCATCCAATGCTGCAGCAGCATTCATGGCAGACAGAGGTCTGCTGCTCAAATATTACCAGGCATCATAGACTAGGTCGATCTCTTCCTATATATATTCGATTTCAATCAGTAATCAAATATATATATATAGATATATGGTTATTGTGTACTAGTGGTAGTGTATACATACAGAGTATCATACTATATACACAGAATATAATTGTATGATTGAGTATATATACACTCTCATTGGAGACTGAGATGCAAATCATCCGTATGGAATTGTGCATCGGTTGCTTCTGGGCAATATATGGGGACATGACAGGGGTCCATAGATGCATTGGTAGGGCTATGGAACTCACTTAAGAACTTTTTCCTTGCCATGGAAGAACACCCATGTTTCAGTGCCTTGAGTAGGAGCCTTGAGGATTTGAATGGACTAATTCTTGCTTTGTATATATTTGCCTCCTATAATGGTATATAGATGAATGCCGCATAATATAATGTTAGGATGTCTAGGGTTAATAAGATCTATCTCAATCCCTTAAAAATGTTTCCTTAAATATAGATATTAATCAAAAAGCATACTAAGTCATCCAGTTGAGACTCATCAATTGTATACCTTAGTTTGAGAAACAAAGGCACATTCTTTTAGATTGGAATGATTGTGAGCATATCCATTATATCATGGTTAATATAGATAAGTTTGGTTCTACCTCTATCTTACATCTTTGAATAGAAATACACATAAATTGTGCATTCAAGAATCAATGTGTTGTTTTGGAATTCCTAAGATTGAAGGTGGTTTGAGTTTTTTTTTTTAAAAAAAAAGTCAATATAAAGCACCCAACCATCTTGATAAGAATTTGCCCACTTTAAGATTCTTATTGAATTTGTGAAGTCATTAATTTCATGGATGAAAATTAATGTACAATATCACAAATGTATCTTTCAGTGCATGCATATATAAGCCATTTAATAAGATACCAACCAACTGGTCCTTTTGTTTTAATAAAAAAAACTAGTAGTTTTGAACTGCTGAAGCATTTAATGTACCTTCCCACCTATACAACTAATGGCGATACTTTACATATTAATAAATTGCCCTTAATGCTCATTATTTATGGGGGGAAAAAATTGTTCTTGCCGGATTTTAGATTAGCCTCAACTTTTTCTTTCGAGATCACATTTGATTTTCAACCTCCCTTTCTAATCTAAACCGCAAGCAAATATATGGACATATAAAATTTTAGATATCTTAGAGCATCCACATCAGGTTCCCTAAAATTTCTTTAAAATTTAAAATAAATCACATACTTTATTAAATTTAGACAATCACTTTTCACTATATACTACATCAGCTACTCTAAAATTTCTATTATTTTTTTTTATTATATTTTCTCTCTCTTTTATGTTTTATTAGTATATTTGTAAAATGAGTGGAAGAAAATAAATTGAAAATAATGAGTGGAAAGAAAGAGATTGAAAAAATATTATTTTATTTTTAGAATAATAGTTTTATTCTCTAAATTTAGAGAATTAGAATTCAGAAAATCTAAATTTAGGGAATGGATAGAGTAGCTAATGTAAAAAATTTTAAACTACTCTATCTAAAATTTAGAGTAAAATTTTTGAATAAGGTTGTTGATATGGTTGCTATACATTTAAATGATCAAATTTTGACATCTTACACCCCTTTATTTTACATATATTTATAGATTTAATCATACATGTTAATCTACAAATGACATAATTTAGAGTAGAGACCAAAGAATTGTATGGCCGATCAATATAAAACGATGCAACAAATTAAGCATATGGCTCCTTATTATGAATAATATTCAATCATATGGCTGCATACATCTGGATTATAATCAACCATTGAGTAATTTTGTATAGTTCTACACTGGCATACATGAGAATTTGTTTTCTATAATGAAAACAATAAAAAAAAATTGATGATCAAATAACAATATATATTATCATTATGTTTGGCAGTTGCCATACTTTTAAGCTAATGTTGAAGTATGAGGCCTCTGAATATTTCAAATGTATCCAATCAATGTCCAAAAAGAAATAATATCCAATGTGTTTACCGACACTAAATTATTGACCGGGTCAATTGGAGTTGGCTAGAGTTTGTTAGAGCTACAGTGCGACTAATAATTTGAGAAATTTGAAACTCCCACCTCCAAAGCAATACAAAGAAAGGGAATTATTAAAATCACCAGTTTGTCCTTTATCTCTTCCAAAATTTCATTAAAAATATCTCCAAGATATAATAATAAAAGAAAATGCGAAAGGGGCATTTTTAAAATTACCCTTACCCTAACAAACTTGAAGAAGAGGGAAAGAACAGACCTGTATCACGGTTGGCCCTACAGCACTCCGCAGCACCACATTGACTTTGAAACATGGCTATTAACATATGCATATCTTCATAAGCTTAACATCAGAAACTTAACCAAACCTGCCCGTTAACATTTAGATACTTATCCTCGGCTCCACCTTGGCTTGAGTTAGTCCAATTACAATTCAAAACACTGCCAAGATTTTCTTGAGCCCTGTGTATGAAATGCATAAACATTGTTTCCAGGTTCATAAAATACAAGAATAAGAAGAAATATTAATAATAATACACCTTTTAGCTCGACGTAGATGTCTTACGAGTCCTGTGGACTCAGGGTGATGCACCTTTTTGCTATGATAAATATACAAAAAAATAATAAAGTTAAACCAAGTCCTATTTACATATCAGCTACTAGCAAACTAACATTCATTTTGGATATCAGTCTACCGCTATGATGGAATAACTGATCAAGTTTTGAGGACCAGGAGCTGCATATATCATCCATAATCTTGTCCAAACTGTGGTAGCTAGTATCAGCAGCTGTTCATTGTTACACGCAACATCTCAGATCGCACTGTGCAGACCAATTGCCTCTAGATATATATTTCTTTATGCCAGTTGCAACTAGCCAAGCTAAAACCAAGGGTCAAGGTACATGAAACCTGGGAAACCATCCAAGTAGTAGTAATACGATCATGTTAACCTTTACATTACCAACCATATACAGGGTTTTGCACCTGGGGTGGCAGCAGGTGCAAATCCATACAATGCTGCTTATTGTAGTCCCGTGTTCCAGGTATAGCACCAGTAGACAACCTCAGGATCTCATTTCCAGTGAGACAGTAATGAGCAAATGCTAATCCCCCGTCCACAACCTCTGAGAGAATTGGCATGGAAATCGGCTTGTCGACCTTCAGGCCATTAGCTTTACAGCTTTTAGTCTCTTCATTGTTCAAAACTTTATCAAGTTCTGAATATTGCATAAATCGCTGTGTTGCAGCTTCCCATGATAAGTTATATCTTTGCTCAGAAGTTAGAGGCTGAGGCTCATTGTCCATGGCCTCTTTCACTCTCGCCACAAAATCCTCAGAAGTCTTGTAAGTCAAGCAGTTAGGAAATGCCCTGAAGAAATCATTTGATGGGTGATCCGCACATATCACGAATTTTCCCATTGCAAGAGCCTCTGCAGTTGCTGTGCACAGGACATCACTGACACTAGGATTTACAAAAACTTTGTACCTGCCAATACAACAGAAAGACAAACATATTAGCACATTCATAATGAAGAGAGAAAAATCAGGTAAACCATAGATCCTGTAAATTAGGTTTTTTTTCCACCAAACATTACCCATGTAATGAATCATCAGCATGATCCCTTCCTTGGAAAAAGTTAAGGTTCAAGTCCAATTTCCTTGCAGCATATTGGACTTCCTGTGAATCCTCACCGCTTCCATATACATCCAACTTGAACCCTTCCAAGTCATTTTTGTGCTTCGCAAACACATCTATCAATTCCCTGTAACCTTTTGCCCAAACCATTTTCCCAAGAAAATAGGCTCCTTTTGGAAAAGCCTGATTCCCCTGCTCCTTTTCAGAAGCTATTTTTTCTCCGACTTTAAGAAATTTGGGATTAACACCATGAACATTGCATATGATAGACTTGGGTAACTCCTGAGTAGCTGCAGAAAGCCGCAAAACCTGGTACATTTAGCAGAGAAATTAGGAAACCGCTTTTCTGTACCATACACAAATACATACCAGTACCATCCTGAATAAGAACATTACTTTTTAATTTTTTAAATTGACTAAACAAATCAAAAACTACCAAATTTAAAATCTCATGCCTTGTCACAGTATGCTCTTGTAACCCAATTGTTGATGTGCTTGACAAAGAATGCTTGGATAGCTCCATTCTTCTGTCTTTTAATGTACTCCAAGTAGTTTGTATGAACTACACCAACAACATAATTAAACTTATCTGTCCATCGCTTTCCATGATGATACCAATTTAGGTGCTCTGGCTCTTCCAGTATTGCAATATCAGCCTCTTTGGAAGGAATAAACTGTGTGGTATCCCCAGCAGGTATTATGCTTCGTCTTTCTCTTGAGAACTAAAATCAGTTTAAACATGTTAAAAACAATGGTACTGCAAAAGGTAGACAAGCGGCATGAAAAGCTTCACATAATAACCTTTCCTGGATAGAAAGAGATCTTAAAATCTGCCTTGAAGCCAATCCGATCCTCCAGCCAGTTTCTTATGTAGGCTTCCTGCTCTTCAGGAGAACTGAATCTTACACTGTTAGGATAAACTAGATCCTGATCTGATTTGCAAAGCCAGGGGACCACCAAAGTAACATCTTGTTTTGCAGATTTAGCCATATATGCAGCTCGAAATAATGGATTTACAGCAGTTCCAGTCATCCATGGGAGACTGGCAGTTGTTACAATTGCAACATGCCGCTTCTTGTCTGTTGTCTTGTGCTCTAAAAGATCAGTCCAAAAGCCTCCCTCATAATGATGACCTGTACTTTCGAGCACACTGGCGATTCTCAGATCAAGATAATCAATGTTCTCATTTATCAAGGATGCCTCCTTTGGAGAAAGGAAACGAGAATCAAGGTGATCTTTGTGTCTCCTGCACAAGGCTTCTATAATTTTATTACATGTATCTGCAATAGAAACCCACTAAATGAGATCCAACAGCTATGGATGTTAGTGAACAAGACATTGCCAAAGCGTAATTAGATGCTCAACTTAGAAACAATTAAGAGTTTCTTTAAAGAATACATGACATTCTAAGATATATATATATATATATATATATACACTAGCCCAACTCTGTGCAAACACACACACACACACACAAACAAGTGGCCCAAATCTCTGAGAAGGAAAGCATTACCTCTCCGTATTCCAAGGTGATCGAACAGTGGCCCAGACTGCTTAACAAGATATGCCAGTAGTTCAGGTAAGTCCAATGGTAGAATTTCCTGCAATAGATATATTCATCTAGCAATTCAATAGCAAATCTATTGACGAGACAAACAATAACTCTATGCCAACAGTTATGCCAGATATTTCAATTCACGAAGATCGATTTTGTTCACATTACCATGAACCCACATGAAATGATTATGGTATTGATGTACATATACATCACGTCTGTTTCTATAGTGCTTTTAAGAAAATTTCTGATCTTTAAAAAGATTTAATCTAGTTCTGTATATAAATAAGGTCCCACGAGTTTTTGGACAATTTGAAGTTTGATGTTAAAGCAAATATTCAGATAGTATGTATGTAAATACTGTGTATCTTCAGATAGGATACACAGAGATACTGTACTAATCTTCAAAGTATTTTGCTCAATCTAACAAAGTTTAAAGATAAATATCTTGTCTCCACATTTGACAGTTTGTATATATGATTTAAGCAATTGAAGCCCTAAGGATTTTTCTTTGAAGTACTGATGGCTATTTTTCTTTGCTTTCCAACAGCCAATCTTCTCTCATCTTTGCCTAATATCCACTCTCTATTAAAAAAAAAAAATGGAAAGGCGACAGCATCAGATCTCATCTTCAGTGATACGATGAAACATTTCATCCAATAGGACAAGTAACAAAAAGTAAACGATCTCAAAATAACACCAGAACCAACCTTTGATTCTTGAGGCTCTTTGACAAATGATCCCTGAAATACAAGTAAAAGGTAAATAAATATTATTTCAAACAAGAAGATAGGTAAAGTAACCATAATAAAATGAAAAAACAAAATTAATGAAAATCTCTAGGTCATTGTAACAAATACCTTATGTATAAATTGGCAGGGCTAGGTAGGGTTAATATGCACTAAAAAGTATGAGGTCACCACAACTAATTTAATCAGTTAATCTGGAGGAAACACCTCATCAAAAGAGTAGAACCAAAATTTTATTTCTGTCCATATGCATAAGAAGTTGTTCCAGAGTGAAACCATGAAATCCAGGTTTTATTTACTTTAAGTGGAGCCATGTGAGCCTACCTTCTACAAGTTCTAGATAAAATCTGAAGCCTAGTGAACAACAATAACATTTTCCTATTCTGATTTCTTGTGCTTGAAACTGAGGCAAGATCAAGGAATCAATATTATAGTTGATACAAATAGTAGAGTATCAATCCGAAGAAGGCGGCAACAAAGAAACTCAATTGTTTAAAAGTCAAGCGAAGGTGAAGAGACGACAGTTACAATTGGAAGGAACCATCAAGAAAAGATAGTGAAGAAATTGTGTTCCTTGATGGTCAAAACGAAGCTGAGGATGAATTGTTCCTTCCTGTTAGAAAAGATAACCAAGGAATTTGTTCCTTGAAGGTTGAAACGAAGTTGATGATGCAACCACTCCTGCCTCTTGGAACGGACAAAGGGAAGATAGCGACAACTTGTTACGAGTCGAGTTCTTCAGGGTGGTTAGGAATGGTGTGAATACTAATGGATTGATTTACAATTAATTAATTCATTGTCTAGTTTTTAATTTTATTCTACTTAAGAATCTCAATATTTTTATCTTAAATAACTTTAGTTTGATTTTGCATCAAATCTCAGGAGAGAGAGTGCCCACTGCTTAATAAGTAAACTTCTGAGACAAGGATACAAACAAAGATAGTACTTTGGATTTCTTTACCAACATTAAAAAAATATTTATAGGATGATATATCGTTGTGCACAAAATACTTAAACAGGAACAATGAATCTGCATTAGACATTAGTCCAAGTTAAAAATAGAAGACAGTTTGTGGGAGAAAATGCACAATGTCATCTACAATGCCCAGATGGGAGGACTTAATTATATCTTATTAGGTGATCACGAATCTAAGATCTAAAGCCAAGTGAATTATAGTTCACTTATCTAACTTTATACATTCACTTCCCAATGAAACTAATTAAGGTGTCACAATCTCAACCAGTGAAGGTAAAGTTCAAATATAGGTGAGACTGATCGCTATTTGACAACATGTGAGAACTCATGGTAGCAAGAAAACCTTTGAAACATAACAACATGCCTAATATTATATCTGCTATCAAATGCAACAACCTACCAAATTGAGAGATCTGACAAACTAACTTATTAGATGCAACCATTAAACTAAAATGCTCAGTTTAATAGTTGTTGATTTTCAAAACCTACGAACCGTCTTCACCACAACATTTCACAGTAATGAGGTGAGATTAAATATTTGAGTGGTGAGGAGGTTTATAAGCAGAAATTTAGGTAGTTTACTAACACAATTATAAATAAAGCGCACAGAGAGATTGATGTAAGAAATCAAAAAAGAGTTTAGATTCACTAATATTTCCATCTTCATCCATAAGCTAGTCCCATTAATTAAATTATTATGATTTCAGCATATTCTGCAGAAGAGATACCCTAAGAAATCAAGAAATAGGGGAGATTGATTGACTTGACTGAAGAAGAGCACTCACCAGGCTCAATTTCACTTTCTCGACCAACTCGTTGCTCGTTGACTGGCTCTTCCGCTCTAACTCCTTCAGACCCGTCTTGAGGATTCGAATGGGATCCCACTCCTTCCCTTGCTCCTCCTGCGCCTCCCCTTTCCACCGGACCCTCTTGTGACTCCGAGCTCCATCCCCGCCGAGACCGAAGACCTCCCCCACCTCATCCACCTCGGAGACGATCATACTCCGTATGGAGGACATATCGATCCGAATTGTCGATTTGGGGGCCCACTTCTCGAGCACCCGCCGGCTTAAATCCCGGGCGGAGTAGGCCTGCTGGAGCTCGGACAGCTTGGGCTTGATGCGCTTGACGATCTCCAGCTCCGAGGGGGACGAGAAGGCGAGACCCGCGGACGGCGATCTGAAAAGGTTCTCAAGCTCGCGATCGGCGAGACTCTTGAAGGATCGGGCGCGGGCGCGCATGAGGCGGAGATCTGCGTCGGCGTTGTCGCGCACCTCCCGCCACCCCCGGGAGATGAAGGAGAGAGCCTTCTCGGCCGTCCCGGCGCCTAGCGACGTCGCGCTCTCCGCTCCGTGGTCGAGCATGGTGCGCGAAGAAGGCACCGAGGGTTTCTCGACCAGGGCAAACGGAGTGTTATTTGTACCAGAAAGAGAGAGATCGGGGGAGATTAAGAAGCGCACTATCTGCAGTTGGATGACATGGCGGGTCGTGGTTGGTCAAGATGCTTCCTCCTCGTGGGTATGTGGCCGAGTATATTCCGGAGTATAAGATAATATTCTCCACGGTTAAGGTCCAGGTCGGTTGCCCTGCTTGCCACACCCGTTTGATGGAAGGAAAGCAAAGCCAGCCAGCCACACGCATTCTCTGCCAAGTGCCCAGCTCCAGAATCCCCCAGATCTCTGTTGCTCCGCCTCCTTTCAGATGCCTGCGGGCCCAGCCAATTCTGGACCGTCCAAATTCTTTTTCAAGAAATTTCTCAAGACACAAAAGGAAATTTTCAAGAATATTCGTTTTACTGCTTATTTTAGCCGGCTGGCAGAAATCTCAATCAGAGCGCATCGGTTTCCAAACTGTCTTCAAACGCTCTCAAACATATGCTTTCATCCGAGCGTAAACACGTTTGATGGTCCTAAGTAAAGTCCACCGTGGTCTGTCCGCTGAACACGCTAGCGTGGTTCGAAAGCGGGCCGACTTTGTCTTATCCCGTACTCATTGCCAAATGGTTTGGGAAAAGTAACATCGGCGACTAGAGGAGGCATGCGAAATGACTAGTCGTTGTAAAAATAACATTTGCTATGTTTGTTTTCTTGTGAAATTATAAAACTAAGAAATTAAAAATCAATTAAGTTTTATTGTAACGATTGTTTTTTTTATTATTATTATTTAATGGTTTTTTTTAAGACCCGTGTGCTAACAAGAACCGGCACCGCCACCTTCGCCGCTGTCGCCCTTATTCCTCCTCGCAGCTGCAGAGCCGCATGCGTAAAAGATTCTAGTTTCGATCCTCTTTGTCTATTTCCTTCATCTCCTCTTTGTCTATTTCCTTCATCTGTGCATTATCTTTCACTTGGCATTTCATATTCATGTTACGTATATGTATCGGCAACAACTCGACGAGTGCAATCGCGACATCCCTTCTTTCAAATAACACGTGGTATCTGTGCGACCATCACCTATGGTTTTTTTTCTTTTAATATTGTCTCTACGAGTCGACTACTATCATTTTCTTTTGATAAATTAATTAAATGTATTAGTATAATAATAGGTTTATTAATTAATTTGGTTACTTTTATTTATATAATTAATTACTTTTCTATGTTATTATCATGTTGTATTAGATTGATCACTAAAGAATATTTCTTCATCATTAAATGATATAATTTCTATATTTATTCATTTCAATATAGAAAATTCATTCGCCGGAACCAGAAGTTAAAATTGTTGTAGATAGGGATCCTATAAAAACCTCTTTCGAGGAATGGGCCAGACCCG
>JBBPFP011216020.1:0-10832 GCA_037974795.1 Kaempferia galanga
CGCGCGGGTGTCGTCACCGGAATTCACTGTGCAAAATTAATATTACTAATTAAATAATTAAAACAATTCCCACTTGAAATGTGATATTTTAAAGGGGCTTTTATAAATCCTAATTTAATTATCCCAATAAAATATATTTAAAATTTTAAAAATTTTAATAAATTTATTAAATGATATTCTAAATTTATTTTATTTTTTAAATTTTATTTAAAAATTATAAAAAAATTCTAAAAAATCAAACCTATATTCTGATATTTTTAAAAATTATTTTGTATTTTTTACTATTTTAATGTAATGTTTAATTGATATTCTAATTTTTTTACTATTTTAAATATATTATTTAATTTAATAATTAATTAAATGAATAAATAGTTAATTTATATAATTATTATATATAAAATAACATTTTTGTATTATTTTATATAATTATGATTATTTAATCTGGGAATTGGAGAACTTAAAGGTTATCTAAATAAAATGTTGCAAAATAATATATTATAATATATCAATTTTAATTCGAATTATTGATAGATCAATTTTATTTCAAGAAAATTATATTTAATTATTTTTCTAACAATATTAAGTTGTTTAATAATGGAGAACTTGTATAAAATTAATATAGAATTTATTTTTAAATTATACATAATAAATAGATTTATCTAGGAATGACTAGATATAAATAAAAAATGCTGAAACCGTATCGGCACTACACTACCATATCGAAACCGTATCATTCTGGTCTGAGACCGAAACTTCGGCACGAGTTGAGATTTTAAACTTTGGTTCAGATGTAAAAATATGAATCATACGTATAAATAGGGATTGAAAGGAACCAGGATGATTCAGTTCAATAATTATTCAATACAAATTGTATATTTTCAAACAAAGGGAATTCTATAGTAATTAAATTCAATCCTCTAAAATTGAACTCAATTCTTTGTTAGCTAAAGCAACCCTCTCTGAGAAATGAATTACAATATAATTAGTCAGTTCCATGATGGAAATGGTGAGGTTAGAGAGGCTGAATTCCTCAATGGATGACAACTCAGAAGAAATCTTGTTGCTTGGAGAAGTATTCATCAACAAATTGTGAAATTAAAACCCTCTTTGACTCTTCATGTAACATCAATGTTATTTTCCTCTTCCTCCCTGAAATGCTTTAATGCCATCTTGACTCAGAGTTCAAAACCAAGGCAGAGGTGATAACGTTTGTCCTATTGTCAGTTAGAACCAATGGTGATATGTTGTTGTCCATTTAATTTCAACTATAAACTAAAGAAAAAAGATTTTTTTTAATCTCTTGGTCAACAAAATTTTGAATCTACAGTCTTTTTTGATGAATGATGGTCAATATGCTCTATTAATCAGATGTTACATGCTATTTTTATGATGGGAACTTTAGTCCTATTGAGGTGGGAATCTTGATCAAGTATGTAAAAACAATTTGAAGTAAGTTTAGAATATTTTACATCTTTTTAATTAGCACCTATGCTTGAGGATTGAATTTGATTAACAAATGGTACTCGTATTGACTGCCTTGATATATGTAACACATGCACATATTCTATTAAATGAATGCCACACTAATCTCGAAATTCTCCATTTGTCTGTGAGAAAACTAGATATTGAAACTTAGTTCCATACGATCTTGTAATTGGATTGTATGATATTTGCCTTTTGCAATGCCTTATGAAAGATCTAGAGATCTTATGGGAAATTGTATTCTTTTGTTGTTTTTTGCTATTCAAGCTTTGTATACAAATGATTCCTAAAGTTTGTGTTCAATATTTTCCTGTTTTTTCTTCATTTGTATTTTCCCAGATAGGTTCTCTTAACATGCTTTGTACTATATGATATCAATTTGATTTTCCATTATTGGCAAGGTACATTTTCCTATCAAATAATGAGCTCTGTTATCTGTGTTTTACATGGTGCAGGGCATCAATGAGAAGATTATGTCACTAGACTTCCGAAATTGCTTCACTGAGATAGAGACTGTAGACTCATATATTTCATACCAGAGTGGGTTGCTTATTGTAGTTACTGGATCATTTACTGGACAGGATAATATTCGGAAGAAATTTGCACAGTCATTTTTCCTTGCTCCTCAGGAGATTGGTGGATACTTTGTTTTGACTGATATTTTCAGATTTTTGAATGAAACACAACCAAGGGAAATGAACCATTTATGCGTTGGTGCTACCAACGATGATGTCTCTAAAACATCTCCTGTCCCTGAAGCAGGTATGGGGCATTGAGATCTATCAGTTGCAAGTCTTTTTCCTGGTGATTTTGTTAATTTTGTCTATATTCTTTGGCAGATTTCAGTACACAGGAGAATCATGTGCCAGAAACTCCCCCATTAGAGGAAGATACTAGTAATTTGGAAGTTACCGACCTTCCAGAGGATCATTGTTCTGATGCTGAAAATGGGGTTGTTGTGGATCCTCCTGCTAGTGTAGATGAGAGTGATTCACAGCAAGTTTTTGAAGTTATTGCTTTGGGGGTTCAAGATGATACACCTAAGAAGTCTTATGCATCAATTGTGAGTTTTAACTTTGCTGCAGAAGCTATTTTTTACAACGAGGGAATAGTTTGCTTACTAACCTTTAGTCTGCCATTATTTGTGCAAAAAAATTTCCTTGAATAGGTTTAACCTTCTAGTCTGCCTATGAAGTTTTATTGGTTGTTACTAATTTTTTTATTGAAATTGAATAGGTTAAGGTCATGAAAGGGAGCCCCTTACCAATGTCTCTTCATGCAACTCCCAGTGCAAAGTTAGCTCCAGCAAACACTGAGAAACCTGTGGCTGCATCCACAACAGCACCTGCTCACCCTCCTGAAACTTCTAATCCTGCTGGAATCGATGTGCCTGAGAAAACCAACATTCTCGAAGGTCTGACTGGAGCTTGCTCTATGTTCTGTTTTAAGATCTAGATTTAGTCCTGACTTTTTTTTTGAATTTTATTCTCATATCTATGCAGAGGAGGGTCATTCAATTTATATACGAAACTTACCCTTGAATGCAACTGCTGAACAAGTTGAAGAGGAATTTAAGAAATTTGGAGCCATTAAGCCTAATGGTGTGCAAGTCAGAAGTCACAAGGTTATATTTTAAGCTTCTGTATACTAATTTTGAGATTCCCTTTTTGTGTTTATTTTGATATTCACTTTCTTTCACTTCTTCGTGTATTTACAGGTTGAGAGATACTGTTTTGGATTTGTTGAGTTTGATTCCTTGAAGTCCATGCAAGCTGCAATTGAGGTACTGTAATTCAAATATTATATCTTGGCTTGGTTTTTGAAGATTACACTGCTTCTATTGAGGCTGAATTACTTTTATTCGTGTTCCATTATTTTGCTTTACTTAAAAAAAATTGTTTTCTAGAAGTAATGTGGTATTTCTTATGCATAGTGTCATGCTGCCAACTAATACTTGACATAGTAGTCTAGGATATTTGCTAAATCAACTTATTCTTTCTGATATTTTATATTGGGTTATATTATATTTTGTTTTGGTTAGTCTTCTATAGCAAAGAACATATCTGAGATAGTACGTGAGTTTTGGTATAAAATGGAGTTACTTTTGTGGCATGTTTCCACTAAGAGCTTTATGCAGTTATTGTATTGTACTTCCTAATGGTTTAAATGCCTTATTTATCTCTAAGTTGGATAGTGACTCCAGAATTTTCTTTTGTTTCTTACTATGATTTGGCATGTGAGCAACCAATGATGAGGATCCATTATGACCCAAAAGCAAACTTGAATTTACTAATGCCCTAAGTTTGTTATGTGTACTAGTTTTTAAAATTATTCTTTAGTTCAGTTTTAACATATTTGAATCAGTGTTGTAAATGACAATAGGCGGTGGCGGGGCGGTCAGTGATTACCTACTTCCTCGGCCGCCTAAGCACCACCTGTGTAGATTTTTTTTACTATTTTTTATACATAATATTATAAATAATCATTATTCTTTATAACATTTACTTTTAATTAAATATATTAATTAAAAATTTAATCTAAATATTATATATAAAATTATCCCAAATTTTATTAGGCTTTAATTAAATCTATTTAAATTATTCGAATCATAGCTAAGAGGTGATTAAAATTATTAAACTAAAGTTATTTAATTAAATTCTAACTTATTACCCATGTACCTTTTTTTCAACCTGGCGACGAGTCCAACGTGTCATCGAGCTCGGGCGATGCGTCCGAGTTCGTCACCAAGCTTGGGCAATGCGTTTGGGTTAGTCACCGGGCACTAGCATCGCCTCTGGGCCCGAGCGACGAGTCCGCCTCTGCCTGAGGCTTGTGCGATGTGTATGGATAGTCGTTGTGAAGAAACGACAACAGCGGTAGTGGTTCCGGGCACGGCGGTAGCGGAAAGAGGTGAGTTATCGTCTAAAGCACCGCCTTTGCCTGAGGCGGTGCAGTTGATGCCTGCCTCGGCCGCCATTTAGAACACTCATTTTAATCAATATTCAGCACTATGTTTATACTGTTTTTATGCTTGAAAAGCTTGATAGCTAAAAGCATCATGTTTGGTGATAACTGATTACTAATAATTGCATCCATTCTCCAGAGCCTTTGTTTTATAGTTTGAAAAGATTATAGTAAAAAAGAGTAGCACTGTTATTGTTTATTAATTAATCACAAAGGTAGGTAACATTAATTGCTTCTCACTGTTTATTAGAAAATGACTAACGTTTGGGAGTCTGTCAAAAATGAAGCTGGGCGTGCTTGAATATAGTTGACATGTTCTATCATCCTCGTAGATGATGAAGTAAGTTAGCGAAAATTAATGATCACCTATCCATCAATCCACTCTTGTAGGTATGCATGTGAATGTGTTTCGTTGGACACAATGATGATGGTTTATGTGCTAATCTCATATAGTTGAAATGGTTGAGATATTTTATTGTGAGAAAGCATTGCATGCATGCAATTATTTTGTATTCTGTTAATTTGTGAGTGCTTGATGGTAAATTGAGTTTGATTAAATTGGAACGAGTTTAGTTATCCCATTCCTCCTAGCTTTAGAATGAGTACAACCAAAGTCCAAGTTACTTTATGTGTCTGCTTGACCCAACAAATTTAGGTTGCGGGACCTCATGATCCTTAGACCAGATTGCAAACACTAGCAGTGGCCAAATAGTTAGTGACTAGTTTGTGCAAAGACTAGTTTCTTCGTAACATTTTTTATTTTTTATTTTTATTTTTATTTTCTTATTGTATATCTTGAGTGCAGCTTACTATATTATGAATATTTTATCAGTCAACCTATGTTTGAAGTAGTATTTGAATCAACATTTTAATTCTTGGGGAGGAAGACTCAATAAGCCTTTCCACTTGGCACATGCTTATTGTGTTTGCATTGGCTGCATTTAATCATTAAGTCACTTTCTTGACATTGGTCCACAAGTCACTTACTTGACATTTGGTCTTTTAACATTTGCCCCTTTTCTAATCATATATCATTTCAGTTACTTGGATGCTGTTTGCATGAATAAGCTACATATTATGTGTATATTATCAGTTGAATCATATTTGAAAATAGTGTTGAATTAATTTTTTAACCCTTGGTAAGGATTAGCATCAATTCTGTAAGACTTTGATTTATGCCTTTGTCCTTGGCAGATGTATAGTGTGTCTACATTGGCTGCATTTGAATGTTTAAGTCACCTTTTCTCTTTCATATATATGTGTCAGAACTTGTGCATTCTGTCTTGCATGCAAAAAACCACTTTCGTATTGGTTTAGGTTGCAACATGCTTGTCAATTTATTTTTTAGCTTTCACTTGCCATGTCCTATAGGCAATCACTCAATGAGTTCTTGTATTTGCTGTTGTGCTTTCATTAAAATGGAATTATGTGTTGAAACAAGTGTTCCTTCCGCAGCACATTTACCCAGTCTTTGATTGATCAAGCAACATAATAAGCACTGACCCAAATTTGGCAGACCATATAACTTTTCTTGGCATGCACACTTTGGTTGGTTTTATGGGTACAATGCAGTTGGGGTTGGGAGGGTGTGCTTCCCTACTGGGATTGGAAGATGCTTTACCTGCTTTCCAGTTGGAATGAAACTCAGAAGTTTATTAAGATGTGGTTTTTGTATTGCTAAAATTTCTTATATAATAGGCGAGTTATTTCTTACCTGGAGCAACCACAGAAGCAACTTAAAACATCCACTATGAAAAGTAATCATCATAAATCATTGAAGATGTGTTGTGTCCCTAGTGACACTATTTAGGGCAGGAGTTACTTATCTTCTCGCCCTTCTAGCTTTCTCTGCAATAATTATTTAAATGAATCATGAAATCAACAACATCATTTTCATGCTTGCTACATAAATAATACAATGCTTGAGCCACATCTTGGTCCACTAGTTTCCCCTTGTGCAAATCCCATGAGATGATTTGTTGCCTCATTCCATACCTTTGACATTGGTACTCACACCTCTTGATTTTCAGGGTTGGAGCATCGTAATCTCTCTCCATGATAAAGAACTCTGTTACATTTTCTTCTTTTGTTTTGAACTTATCTTGTTTAACTTGGAGGATGACCATAAGTTACACCATGGATCTGCATACCATTATTCTTGAATCTTGGAAGCTTTTATCTTGATCTTATCATGTATATTCTTGTATGATTTTTTGATAAATTTCTTATAATCAATTAATTTGATTATTTTTGTGATTTGTAAAAAATAGTGAAGTAACAAAAATTATACTTAAAACTGTAAGATGCTAAATACTTTGTTGTGCATAGTCATGTGTTCTTTAATTATGCTTTATTATTTTTTAAAAGTGCTTTGTTGCACAAATAACTCAATTTTCTACTCTTGCTTAATATAATTGCTCATACTGACTGCTCACCTGATTTGACAACAAACATGTAGGCATCATCAATCATGATTGGTGGCCGTCATGTCATTGTTGAGGAGAAGCGAACAACAACACGAGGCAAGGATTGCACTTTTTCTTCTCATAGTTAATACACTAATATTCTAACTCTTAGTTCTTGTTCAACTTCTGCCTTTGCTTTTATGCGTGATTGCTTCTACTGTTATCTTATCAAAACTCGTCCTTGCAACTCACTGTTGTTTCATCTACTATGTTGAGTTGAATTGAAATTTGATTTCCAATTGTTTTACGCTTTTAATTGAAGTAAAAGCCAGTTTTTTTATCTTTAGACAAGGTATTCTGGGAATGGTAAAGGCTATTTCTTTAAACTCTTAAAACTATAATTCTAGAGTTTCTTGTTCTAGCCACAAGAGTGTTTGAGAGCCTCAGCGTCAGCGAACTTACTAGGCTCAGCCAAATGCCACAACTCATAAACTATCATAGAAGTTATGCAAGGTTATACTTAGCATGTGCACATTCTATTTCTTTTATACAAAGATTTATAAAATAATTCTTTTTCAAACCATACAATCTCTTGCCCATGTAGATGTAGAAGGTCCTCTATGTCTGCAAATATGATGTACAATACAATGCTGCATCATTATGACATTCCTTGTCTATTTCTATGGGATCGAATAAACCAATCTTGTAGGGGTCTTCCTTTTTCAGAAGAAAAAAAAAATCATATCATAGCTCTAATTTTATTAATGTTTTACAGAAATCAAATACAACATTGTCTGTTTAAACTAATCTTTGTATATATGATGACTAATTTCTCAATGAAATGCCAATTACCTCCATTAGTGTAATTGCACAATCATCATTTTCTTTTGTCAAGCTTCATAGTGCATTTTGTGATGTCAAAGATTCAATTGTTTAATCTAAAGAACTTAAATTAATTATATGCTTTTCACAATGCCATTTTACAAAATTTGTGATAGATTTTTTTGGCTAAAATTTGAATAATACCAATCACTATCGTAGAAAAAGGTGATATGTGAAGGGAGATAAATCACAGGTCAACTGTAGTACCAATCACAATATACTAGCAGGTTGTTTTTGATTGTCTAAAGTCTGGTGAATGGATTAGGAAAGTTTTAAATCACCTTAGTACTATCAAATCTTTTTGCCAATTGGGATCTTTGTCATGTTTACATTTTGCGTTGGATGGTTTGGCTCACTCCTATAACTGATTTATTTGTTTTTATTTTCTGTATTTTTGTTGCTGTTACTTGCATCATTACTATTGAAATTTTTTTTTATCACAATGGTAAATGTTTATTTTAGTTGTCAATGGTGTGGTCACCAATAACGGCAATGGCACCAGTGGAAGAGGGCGCTTCCAGTTGGGAAGAGGGCAATTCAGAAACGACAACTTCCGAGGAGGACGTGGTGCAGGCTATGGCTCCGGTCTGGGCTATAGGAGGAATGACTTTAGGAGCCGGGTTGAGTATTCTGGTCGTGGTCGGGGTGGTTCAACTCGTCGCAATGAAGGCTATCAGCAGCGTCCTTTTCACAACAACGGAAATGGCATGATGGGAAGCGTCAAAGAACCCCAGCCAACTGCTATAACAGCGTAGAGTTTCATATTTCTTCCTCGTCTATTTTCTGAGTAGGTATTCTTATCTATGTTTAGGCAAACCTTACAGAAGATGTCTATTTTTCTTTTTCTTTTATTTTTTTTTGACTTGACTGTAAGTGTGGATACCGGGGTTCTTCTTCGTTTTTTGGTCGATGAATGCTATCATTTTTGTAGTTCAAAAACTAGGTCCATTGCCATTGGCTTATCGATGGAAATGCTAATGTGCGCAACAGGGTTCTCTATTTTAGAGCTAACTAGAGTTGCATAACTGATGTGAATCCCCATGAACAGTTTTATCTTACTCTATTTTGTGCAGCGAGTGATGGAAAACATCCACCGACCACATTAACGAAGGCAACTGGAAGCTTGAATTCCTCAGACATTCAGGTGTCAGACTGAATTCCCATCTCTTATTCTCTTCATTTCTTTTATTCATCTATTTTTATATTCCTATATTGGAAATGGCTGGTCAACGAGTTGTTCTGAGATATCAACTAGGGAACACAATGCATAAGCAATCATCTCGCGTGCGATTTAACGAAATCCATTCGCTCAATATGTCAGTCAAAGAGACAGCTAACAATCATGCTCCCAAAACTGAAAATCCTTTATAATTAAGCTTGTTAACGTGCGCCATGTTATGGCGGATGAAAGCTCGTACCGAAATAAATTAAAACTATGGAAGGTCGGTCCGGAATTAATTAAACATCAACAAAATTCAACGAGACTTGGCCAACTGCGCGGCGGGGCGGCGGCAGCAGCAGGAAGATATTGAATTATTCGCAGTCACCGACCTTTCTGCCCCAATCTTGCCACTTTATATGTTTTAATTATATATAATTATAATTATATATTACATATATAATTGAACAAACTGTGGATTGTGATCGAATCTTGGTGATTGAGATATGGAACGCAGCCATTTTGCAATCTTTCATTAATGAGGAATGGATGATCGTGATGGGTCGGTTTGAATCATTTGTCTCCCATCATGCGATGGACCCAATTAATTATCAACTGGTCCGTTGAATATTATATGATCTTTTAGAGTTCGTTAATTATATGGCATATATGATTTTCATAATCTGCATGATTATGCTAGCTAGGGTCTGCGTTTCATTCATTGTAGTAATTGAAAATCATTGTTACTCAGGTCGTTCTCTGTGATTTTTCAGATTTCTTCAATGGATATCCTTTGTTCTTTTGATGTTGATGCATGATTTTCAAGTAATATTCAATCTTCTTCCTGTATCTATTTTTCTAGTTGTACGATTGAACAAGTACAGCCGCATTTGAGAGCGATGACGGTGGGGGTTAAAAAGTTTTCTTATGTGGTACAATTGCTGACGAAGCTTTTAAGATTGCCGAAGAGGGGGGTTTTCCCCCCTACTGATGTGGTCGACTCTGTAACAAATAACATGCGTAAGAGGGTTTGTTGCGAGTTATCAGATGAGATGTCTTTAATCATAATAAACAAGCGAGTTAACAAAGAATTTGGTCAGCCTCAGCATCAAAACATAAATATACCTTTGTTCGGGCACTGATATCATTGCATTATAGGGAGAGAAGGATTATGAAAAATTATAGCGTCTCTTCACAAAGAGTGTAACTCTTTCATCTTCATCAAGGGGCACATCCCTTTCTAAATGCAGTGTCAAACTAGCCTTCATATACAAATCCTCAGTCCTCACGTATCCAAGGAGCGCAACCCATTTATACTCGGCGTGCTCAACACTCTGGTTCAAGCCGTTGTTCAACGCCCACAACTTACTCAGACTTGGGCAGCATTCAGGCAGTCGGCACTTAACATTTGAAATGCTCGGTACTCGGCCACTCGACCACTCGAGCATCAAACCACTTTTGATAATAAAGTCACATTTGTAATCTTAAATGCTCGATGACTTAGAACTAATAAAGTTACTTAGAAGAAAAGTTATTTTGGAATTCACAATTCCTTTATGGCTACAAGTACAATTTAGATTTGACTTCTTAGAAAGTGGGAGAACAAATTATTACTTGAAGACTATAAATAGGCATTGAAGTCTAATCTTGTATATCATCCATTCTTGGTGGCAAAAGATGATGCGCTCGCCCCTAACGCCTCCGCCGACCCGACCCCAGGCCAACACGAAGGAGGTAAATCATGGGAGGCTCTAGCCATTATGATAGAGACCAACACATGCAGGAGGCATTTTACTCGGCTTTGCAGAGTTTTGAACCCCAGACCTCATGGTGGCAATACCGCATGCGCTAACCACTAGCCCTACCTGTGGGGTCTGTATATCATCCATTCTTAAAAATGATAAACTCAGTTAGTCTCTTATTGACTATTCTTAGGGGTG
>JBBPFP011216130.1:0-10832 GCA_037974795.1 Kaempferia galanga
GCTGCGCTCGCTTGGTCCTCCTTCACTTTCTCCTTCCACAAGAAGTCCAGCTCAGCTAGTTCGGTCCTCGTCGACAGAAGCTGTCCACCGTATTCCCAGCTGTCCGCCCACTCGTTCCCGGGCAAGATCAATGGGTTATTTTATTATGTCGTAAAATAAAATAAATTGTTTTTTTTTAAAGAAAAGGGTAAACAAATTCCGAGCAGTGGTGGGCTGGGCCGGGCCACTGGCAGGCCGGTTCATGTGAGACCCCTAGACTGGATGATCAAATCGGACCGAGCGTCGGACATCTGGAAGCAGATCGGAGTTCGAGCGGTTGAAGGATTACCATCTTTCGCCGCCGCCAAACGCCACGGGAGACGAGCCGGAGCCCCCACCTGTGGACCTTGTGGCTACTTTAAGATTAGCCGGAGAAGACTTGTGGTACATAAACTTTTCTTCTTTTCTGCATCCTTATATTAGGGTTTGTGGCGTCTGGAAACCAATCCGGTGGTAAAGATGCCTCTTTTATTGGAGTTGCATGGTTGTTAGATTAAATTGACATCTTAAGCTTATGAAGTTTGGCGAGGCATAGCTTTTTTCCTGTATTTCCTTCTGAATTGTGCTATCAGGTTGCCATTTCTCGTAGCTCGCTAGTTGTGAACGCTGCCTAAAACTGAGGATTGTTCTCCTTCTGACTCTGTAACATATAAGCCAGTTAAGGATTCCATGACTTCTGTTGTTCAATCACCTACTTTGGAGATCCTTGGTACGTTCTTTTCGCCTCAGCATGATTTCTCGTGCTCGCCGTTACTGATACCTTGCCTGCATTGCCTTTTCTATTTATCTCGTGGTTACTCAAGCTAGAGAACCAGAAGGTTTCTCCATATGGAAAGGACCACCATTCAACAACGGACAACCGGCAATCAAACTCGAGAGAGTTTCTTGCACCGTGGCAAGGTTCAGTGATGATGGGTCTAGGCTTATGGTGACCAAAAACAACTCTGTAATCAGTGTGTACGATGGCTGTAGCGCCAATGAGATAAGGTCCTTTGAGATACCCTCCCTTCTTGGCGCCGCTTTGTCTCCATGTGGGACCTACCTCCAAACATTTCAGAAATCTACCAACCCTCAGGATAAAAATGTTGTGCTCTGGGAAATACATAGCGGTGCATCAGTCTATCAGCATTTTCAGAAGAATATGACTAAGACCACATGGTTGGCTTCTTTTACTTATATTCCTATCTTGATGATAAATATCAGAATTTCATGTAACATTTTTTGAGCCTTCAGGCCATCCATTCAGTTCAGCTCTGATGAATCTGTTGCCTGCCGGCTGGCAACAAATGAGATACAGTTCTTCGACTCAAAGGACTTCTCAAAAGGATTTGTTTATAGGTTAAGACTGCCAGGTGTTGCTGCAATTGAGTTGTCAAAGGCTCCTGGGTCTTATATTGCAGCATTTTTGCCTGAATCAAAGGTTATTAGTCATACTCTATCTAGACAAATATTGTTCCATAAAAAATCTATTAACTAGAATATGCCTTATTACTCAGGGTATTCCTGCCAGCATTCAGATCTTCTCATCTAATAAGGATGCTCAAACTCAGCCCATTGCTAGACGAAGTTTCTTTCGATGTTCAACTGTGACAATGCATTGGAATAAGCTATCTTCTGGACTTCTAGTAGTTGCTCAATCAGATGTTGATAAAACCAATCAAAGTTACTATGGTGAATCTAAATTGAACTATCTAACTACTGATGGGAGCCATGAAGGACTTGTTTCTCTAAGTATGTTCTACTGTCAAATTTCTTGATGCTTGGTATTAATAATGTCAACCAGTGTGATTGATATTTCAGAGAATGACAGGAAAAGAAGGGCCTGTGCATGATGTTCAATGGTCTTACTCAGGATTGGAGTTTGCGGTTGTTTATGGATGTATCCTACTTGCCCTTCTTGTTTTCTAATTTTCCCCCTACATTTAAACTGCCAATTACCTTTCTGCATCTAGTATTTACAGTGATTCTTCTTTGCTTTGTCTCAGTCATGCCTGCAAAAGCAACAATATTTGACAAAAAAGGCAATCCATCACTGGAGCTTGGGCAAGGCCCTTACAATACAGTCAGATTCAACCCCAAAGGAAGAGGTATCTTTTATTTGGTAATCTGGACAGCTTGCTATCTGATATTATGTGATGAAATTCTTGTGATCTCATCACTTAACAGTTAATAAATCAGACGCTTTGATGTCAGCTGATCCATATTTCCTTAATTTCTGATTATTCCAGTTGTATGTTTGGCCGGCTTTGGAAATCTACCTGGTGACATGGTATGTCATAGGATTAGTGTGCATTATAATTGCTTTTTTTTCAACCACAACATAATTTTTTTTTAATGATTTGCTATTCCTTAAAACCATGATAGTATGCTATGTATGTTTTTTGTTCAACAATAAAGATAGAACCTTGAGACTTAGATTATTTGCTTTGATTCATTATTGCTTCAGTGTGTAACATCTTGATTTATCTATATTGCCCCTGGTAATATATAGTTTGACTAACTTTATGCCCATACCAAATTGGGCTAGTTTAGCAACCATGATACCACGGTGACCTGTCTGTAGGTAAGTTGTTCTGACAATTTTCCGTAGTTGTAGGAAAAAAGTATTGTGTTCAAACTTCAAATACAACCATACTTGTATCTTTATTGCCTTTTTTTTCTCCTTGTTTACCTAACCATTCTCTTTTTTATGAGGATCTAAGGATTAGATGCCTACACTGAGATTATTGGCTGACCTGGAACATATACTTGTTCTCAGGCGCTGAAAAAAAAAAAGGGTTAGGTGAGACTTATAAAAAATTATAACTTTCCTAAGTAGAATTCTTCTCATTATTTCCTTGGTATAGCAACTAGACACAATAGCCAAAAATATGTGGAAGCCAATTACATCGATATTTTCATAACATTTTAGTTAAACCAAGGGCATTGGAATCATCATATTCTAAACTAGGCTAATTAAAAAGTCCTAGATTTTTTCCATCTACAAGAAGGAAGGTAATAAGGAAAAATATATAGGTTTGTTCATGGTTGTTTTACTGAAGGTGAACATGTTTTCTTGGTTCAGTGCTCTAATATCCCCATTTTGTTCTTTCCCTTTATCCTCTTCTTTCCCTAAATTTTCAGTGTGAGCAGACTGGAGTTTCTTTAACTCATACCTATTCAGTCCCTCAATAGCTTATCCTGTAGATTCCCACTTAAGTACTAATAAACAGATTATGATAGTAAATTGATTGAATGCTATCTTCAGTTTGGATAAAGGTCAATGAGGATCATAAATATGCATATTGTATAAAAATATTTTTGAATGGGCATTACTATGTGGTTTTGTGAGATTGTTCTGTGCACTTTATATAAACAGGAGAATTTGGAAATAAGTTGTAAGATTATTCATGTTTCGATTACTTAAAGAAACAACAAGAAAGAAGAAAGTTCTAATGTCTCAGAGAGGTGGAATCTTGAGAGATGGATGTGAGGAGT
Source organism: Kaempferia galanga (assembly GCA_037974795.1). Classification (NCBI taxonomy): domain Eukaryota; kingdom Viridiplantae; phylum Streptophyta; class Magnoliopsida; order Zingiberales; family Zingiberaceae; genus Kaempferia; species Kaempferia galanga. The sequence goes on from JBBPFP011216130.1 coordinate 3,517, forward strand.
TGGTAGGAAATGAAGAATGTTATCATTCTTGAACACTTTGTTGATAGAGAAGAATTGAGGAAGTTAATACGGTGTGTGAAGAAATGCAGAGCTAGAACCATGCAGGTGAACTAAGAAGAATTCATTGTGCAAGGAGAGGCATAGGAACTTTAGAGAACTTAACAATTGAGAGGTATTTTGAAGTTGTATGATCATCTTGGGCCTCTTAGACAAATTTTATAGGAATGTGCTACAGTCAGTCATGTTTTACGTGTTAAAATGTCTGGTAAAAACATACAAAAATGTTAATATAGTTGAACAGGAATCTTAGATGGTTTGGTGCTGGTGTCTATTAGGGGAGAGAGAACATACCTATTTGCGAGCAGTTTAGCTGTTGTTTTTGATAGATGTTAAAATGCTTCTGCACTTATTTTTGTGCTTTAGAGTATAGCACAGTCTGAACTGTGAAATGCTGTTTTCTTTATATTCTTCTAGTTTTGTTCCTTTTGATAGGCATTTTGGGATTATAAGGAAAAGAAATTGCTTGGAACAACAAAAGCAGAATGTTCAGTGACTAGTGAATGGTCACCTGATGGACGGTATTTCCTGACTGCCACCACAGCACCAAGGCTGCAAATAGACAATGGGTATCTTTATTCTACCCATAATTAGCTTTTTTCAGCATAAGAAGATGTGGCTAATGCTCAACTTTTCCCAAGGATAAAAATCTTCCACCATGATGGATCGCTTTATTTTAAGAAGATGTTCAATAAGTTGTATCAGGTATCTCATCATAATCTTGTGTTTGTTGCTAGTCTTGTATCATGTTTATTTATCTTCCACTCCCATATCAAATCACTGCTCATAATGGAAGATGCTTGCTAACGCAGGCTGACTGGAAGCCAGAAACACCTGAAAGCTTCAGTGATATTGATGAACTTGTGACGTCTGTCAACACTATTAAGATTGGTGACAATGAAAAGAAAGGTTACTTATTAATTTTCCATCAAAAATTGGATGACAGTCCATATACAATTGTGTTGTTTTTTTTCAGCTCAGGGTTCAAAATCTACAGAGACAAGTAAGATCCCAGCTAGCATTGCTCAAAAGCCTGCTGCATACCGTCCACCCCATGCTAAAAATGCTGATTCAGTTAAGGCTGAGGTATTTACTCTCTTTTTTTCACTCTATCTATTTTTGAGAGAAACAGATTGTATGTAATCCTATCCAGTTGATGGTTTCTGTCATTTAATATTTAAAATATTCTTGACATCTAGTAATCATCATAAGCTTTATAGGGTATACGACGGTATAAAATATTAGTCTGTGTTTGACTTTGGGTCTTCTGTTGGAACAATGCGATTTTGATAATTTGCTCGTGCAAGTACTTGGCACGCTTCGAAGCATGTGGAGATTAACTCAAATGAGTTTAGTCTTATTCCTTTTCACTTACTTTGTATAACCTAAACATAAACTAATTGCTATTGGAAAATCAATTCAATTAAAGTTCTGGATCAAGTTATAAAAATATAATTAACATGTCAACTAATGATCATACCTTATTAATACAAAAGGCCTGATGCATCAAATGTTAGCATTACTTGCAACATCAAGTGCCATTGATTTGGTAACTTTTTATGATTCAGAGTAAACAATGCTCTTACGACATCCTTTGTTGAAATTGGTTTATCCAAGTATCTATAAACATATCTTGGTTATCAATTAATTAGTAATTGGATTTGAACTATCACAATTGGAACTGAGATGCGATATCTGTAAATATATCTTGATTATCAATTAATTACTAGTTGGACTTCAACGTGGATGTAGACGCGTGTTGGTTTCTCTGACTTTAGTCATTTTTTTTATGGTGCTGGTGGTCCAGTTGGTTTTTTCCTTCCCTCCTTTTTTATAGTGTTTTCATCCTCTCCCCTTGACCGAAATATGAAATTATATTTCATGTGGTTCCGAACTATACCAATCGTGAATTCGTGATAGGTTTTGTCTCGGTGAGTACCATCAAAATTGTGTAGACACCAATAGCACAGTGGCATTCACCTATGCTGACATTAGTTGCTAATAGGAACAAAACATTGTAGCTCTAACCCATGGTTTGCAAAATTGTGATTCGGATCGTAGGATAGTACGATTGTACAATCTCAAAGCACTAAATCAATCCGGGATCAATTGGGATGGGGTTTTGTAGTGGAATAAGAGCAAGATTGTTGGGATCATACATGATCGATGGGATCGGTACGATTCTATGATCCTACCATTCTACATTGTGAGAGGCCATAACATTTGACTTGGGTTGAACTATATGACACACAATATATCAAATCCATGCTCGTTCAGAGTTCTACATTTATTATGGGTGTAACCCATAACCATTCAGTTTTAGGGCCAAAAAAAAAAAAACATTGTTTAAAGTATGTTCGGAGGCTCCGAATAATTTTTGTTATTGTATTAGAGTTATTTTCGTCTTTTGTATTGTTAGAGTTTTGAGACTATTTAAAACATTTGTTTAGTTGATATTTGGTAATTTTGATCATCATGAATATTTTCTTTCGTTCCTTTCTCCAAAATTATGAGTTTTGGATTGTCTATTTTCTGGTATGCAACTGAATTAACAAGTCTTTAGAAAATTATTTCCAGCATTCATGTTTGAATCAATAGAATCAATAACCAATCCTACCCATCCAATCCTATTGATCTGATCTCGATCCCAAATTGATCTCGATCATGATCCTACAAACTATGACTCTACCCATCCATATTGATCGACACTCAAAAGCTTGATATATATTCTCATTGCTAGTTTATTTTAAACTTTTAGTTATGCTACAGAATTCTAAAAAATGAAATCACATTGTGCGTTGCAATTTGTTTGATACAATTTGCGTCTTGATGCAATAAAATTCCAGCCTTGCGATCAACTTGCTTCATTTAAATCAATGAATAAACTATAATATTATTTTAAGCTCTTGTTCTATGCTACCCACTATGCTTAAATAATTCTTTTATCTTTGCAGCTGTTTGGAGGAATTGCTCCGGCACCGTAAGTCCCTTCTCATCCTCATCATTCTTCCCGTGTTAATGAAAAATATCAAAATTTTCACTTGCACATTTTGCTGGACTTATGATATGCCATCTGTATATATTCAGAGAAATGAGCAAAAATGCATTGAAAAACAAGAAACGCAGGGAGAAACAGAGAGAGAAAAAGTCTGCTGAAGCTGGTAGTAATGCGTCGGCAAGTGAGAGCTAGATTTAGTTGTCGTTGCTACAAAACTTTGTTCTGAATGGCAGGAAGAAATCAATGAGTTTGCAAACACACTTCGATTATTTAAAATTTTGTAGTTTCCTGAAAGGCTTGCGGATTACTGAGATGTGGTATTTATATAATGTAGTGTTGCAAATGTCTCAAAATTTTCACTTTAATAAAGATTTTTTTTTTGCCTTGCATATTTGCATATGATCTTTTGGGTGTTAATGTTTTTGGGTGATAATGTGAAAATGAATGTGTGTTAATATAGGGGTGAACAATCTGTTTAAATTGAACTGACTGAATTGATTAAAAATTTTTTGAATCAACTGAACTCAAATTTTTTTTTAAAAAAAATTGAATCGATTGACCCTGATAAAATATCAGTTAATTTGTTTTTTTGACTGAAGTAATTGAGTTTTTAGATTTGGTTTGATTAGTTGGTTCCGATTTGGATTGATTTGGTTCATTTAAACTCATAATATCAATTTGGTTTGGCTCTGATTTAATTTGATTTGGTTCCAATTTGGTTCGGTTAAACTCAAAATATCAATTTAATCGGTTTAACTGAATTTTAATTTTTAAAACTGAACTTTTAAGTTTAGTCAATTTGATAGATTAATTCGGTTTAACCTAACCTTTGCTCGCCCTTATACATAATTATATTTTTTATAAATAAACTTTTTTGATAGCTTTTTATATTGCATAATTTTATATTTAGTTCGTTGACTAGCAATCCTACAACCGTCTACCCAACTTCAATGGTCAGAATCTTTTTTCTCACATCATCGAACGGTCGAAGAAGACCGACTAAACATATCGCCTACTACCCCAATTTCCATAATTTCGCCTCTGAACCCTCCTAAACCGTCGCCCTGCTCGTCTCCGCGCTCGCCTACACTCTCCCCTTCCTCGACTCCCCTCCACTACGGCCGCTTCCTCTTTGCCCGTGTCCCTGCCGCCGCCTACCACTCAGTTTTCTACGCCGCGGCCTTCAGCCACTACGTCCGCTACAGCGCTATGCAAGCCGTTGTCCTCCTCGCGCTCCCTGCCCTGCTGCAGCGGGTCTTCGGCACCCCATTGAGAGGGATCGGGTTCCGGGTTCCGGGTGCTGGAGATGGGATACCACGCCATCTTTGTCTTCTCGCTCGCTTGCTTCGTGTACTCCGTCATCAATTGCATCCTTGGGAAGACGCCTTACCTACCTCTCGTTGCATCTGCAATGGGGCGACAACTTTGAGGTCAGGCTTTCCTGAAACTCGCCGTTTTTTCTACAGGAATACCAAAAACCTCAAATTCATGCTTTCTCTGATTGTTTTTGGATGTCAACATGAAATGAATCATGAATCACTTGCCATTGTAGTTAAATTTCTTTACAGAGTCACTTCTTCCTTGATCTGTTGTTCTTTGGTAACATGATGAACTACTTTAGAGATTCTTGGCAATAGAATTGACATCGTTCAGAATTTCTTGATATATTATAGAGATGGAAGTTTGCTTGAACATCATTCTCCATGCCTTGAAGACGAATCACCGCCAGTGCTATGGTGGCTGAATCCACAAGTGCGAGGAGGTAATTGTAGATCTTCCACCTCAGCCGTTCGATCGTCTCCATCGGGACGCCGCTGCCATCCATCGACCCATTCCCCTCCCCGCCGTCACCTCGCCTTCTCATGAACCACCTCCGCGCTTCCCGACCTAGGGCCCGCCCGACCGCTAATTTGTTCAAGGTACCGAGTCGGGGACGACATGGAAGAGGATGATCAAGATGTTCCAGAAACATGTTAAGAGTCATTACCTTTCCAAATTTTGCTTGAGTAGATGGGAGTGATGCCCAAGAAACGTCAGAGTTAATCAGTCTTCTGCTGCTCGAGGCAAACATGGCTGGCCTTTCAGCGATTACGTTATGGGCGGAGAATAAAGTCTTCTTTGCTGAAGGTTGTTGTTGCTTATTTGATCTATCACGATCTTCCAAAACTCCATCTACTTTGAATTTCTCTCCGGCAGTCAGAGTCTTACATTTGGGAGGGAGTTTCGCTGAAGCACCTGTAATTCATGAAAAAAGATAGTTACATTTCACTGTGAAGGATGCATTCAATTGTTTTTAGCAACAAGGTTCAAGGACACAAATGAAGGCACACAATCTACAGTTACCTGCTCACATTTGTCGTGTACCGACACACACTATTCCGAGATCATTTACTCTGGTAGCAATTCTAACTTGCCTTTGTTAACAGTTTCAAATGGTAAATTATATGAATCCCTCATGTTTATTGGTATTACATGTGCCCCATTCTGAGCACATAATGTGTCCATTTAGTTGCATCCTCGCAACTTGCTCGATAATGCTCCTAATGCTTTTGCTTGTCTAGGTTGTAAATGACCAAAAGCTGAAATATAAGCAGGCAATTGATGTTTTGTCCATTGGTGAGAAGATAGAGGATGCCAAATCAAAATCCAACAATGACAATTTGACCACTGGTAGATTCATAGGGGTATAATACTTCGACAAATCTGTTCATGTCAACAGAAGAAAGCAGGGATAGGAGATCTTTGTTTCGCGATGCAAAGAGATACGACGAATATGTACATGGAGGAGCTGAACATGGACAACTTACTGGTGTGCTTCTTGCTTCAGGTTTGATCTCAACTTTTGTTGCTCTTGGAGTAGAATTGTCTCTACTTTTTAGCTCCACTTTTTGCGCCCAACTCTTCCTCGGAGCCTTCAGTCCTGACCTGAAAGCTGGATTCGAACTCACAATCAAATTTCCACTGGATGGTTTCCGACTGCCAGTGGTTCTTTTCAGAACAGAAGCAGCACTCTCCAATAATCCAAGCTTTGGAGTAGTCTTATCTTTCACTTTAACCATTGCCTCTGCTTAACTAAAGAAGGAAACTCATCAGACAAAGGCTATGAGTGGAACCTTGATGGAGAAGTAACCGACTTCGGGACCATTGATCTCGGCCTCATATGAATGGCTTCCTTCTTCTCAATGACACTGTTTGTTGGTTCTTTTGTTAGGGAATAACTCGACAGACTGTGTGACAATTTTTTCAATTCTCCCCCAACTTTTGAAGTTTCTTTCAATTTCCCCAACTCGATCTTCTCCTTCTGAAGTAGTGAATTATCATCACCATTCAGACTAGAGCTATGAGACACCTTTGATTTCTCATTAGCTAGGAAGTATGACATACTAAATAGAGACTCTACTAGATATGGAGAGAGCATGGACATGGTTTTGAAACAGATGAAAAGTTCTTTTATCTTGAAGCGAAAACTCCTGAACTTTTTGCTCCAAGAACGACTTCATATTTATCTCAATCAACAAAAATTCAACTTGCTGGCAGGCCAGGGAGCTAGCTTTGATTAGAGGATCTAACTGAAAAAGCCTAAAGCAAGATCATCAAACCAAACAAATCCCAGAGGAGAAGGAAGACGTTGACTTTGTAAAATCAGCAAGTGACATCGCCGGGGGATCGAGTAGGATCGCTGCTCCTCTGCCACCGTCTTCTCTTCAACTAAAGCCGGCGGCGATTGATCTGCTGCGTCGCTGACTTTCTAAACGTCACATTTTATTGTTAATTTGTTTACCTTAATATTATAATTCAGTTAAAGTAAAATGTTAATTTTTTTAAAAAACTTTTTAACGTTAGGTTTTAAGTTTCTCAGTTGGTTTATAGTATTCAAGCGATGAAATTTTAATATTTGACCTATAAGGTTCAGGTTTTCTAATTGCGTTATAGTATTAAATTTTTTTTAAAAAAGTTAAAATAAATAAATTTGGATGTTTATGGATATAATAATATATTTAAGGTTTGTATTTAAATAAATATTGATTTTTAAAATTAAATTGAAAAAATGAGAAAAAACATGTTGATAGCTTAGAACGCACAGTCGTGCACTATATAACGTGAAGGCTATCAATACTATATATATAGACCCGGCGACGATTCGGAACTACCAGTTCGACGGTTTGTGGCCAGTCGACCCTTAACCTTAACAGCCTAAGACGGTTACTGTTCATCGTTCGGAACCACCTGTTCACAATTCGATGCACGGTTCATAATGGTT
>JBBPFP011216238.1:316-10830 GCA_037974795.1 Kaempferia galanga
CAGAATTGAATTCAATTCTTACATTTTTACCATTTTATACTTCATCAAAAAGATAAACATATAGAGGAGGATTATTTTAATCATTTTAACTTCCTTGATAAATAGAATTGAATTTTCATCACAAATTAGATCTCCTTATTTTTAAAGAATAGAATAAAATTTTAATTTTTTTATCAATTCTATCTTTAAAAAATTCATTAATTGAATTCCAACATCCCTTTTTAAACATGGCGTTAGTATTGTCCTTGTTAAATAAAAATGATTTTATAAACAAATCTTAGATTATTTTTTTTAATAAATAAAAATTAGATTATTATCTTGAATTCTGGATTTACCCAAATCAAAAGACGCATTTGTTGTCTCTCTCCTCAAGACGATTTGGTCCGCTTGAGTTCCGGCTGTTTCGGGTGCTCCTTCGATGCCTTCCGCCTCCCCTTCCTTCTTCTTCTCCATCCTCCTCGCCATCCTTTAGCTCTCCATCTCAATCCCCTAATCCGCCATGAATGTGCCAACGGCGGATCCTGCCCTGGAAACCGATGCCACGGTCGAGCGAAAGAAGAAGTCCAAGAAACCCAAATGTACGTCTTTGCTTGATGCAACTCTTCTTTGTTTCTGTAGATTAATTGGATTAGGCACTTTCTGTAATAATGCGGATTGTACGATATAGAAAGATTGAAATTTTGATGATATAGAACAACGCATCGAGGAAGATCTCTCTCTCTCTAGAATTTTACATCATTGCTTTTGAATTTTTATTGGAATAATTTGATTTAAGTGTGTTTTGATCGGAAGGGAATTTCTCTAGTGTAATAAGGATGATGGATTTGTATCTTTGTAGCTTCACATATCTAATTGAGTTAATTCATCATGCTGCATAATAGATGGCTGTAAATTGTAACCCTAATGTATATATGATATATCTCCGTCTCAATATATGTATATATAATGATTTAGAAGTTGAAAATTTGTGTTGAATTTTATTTGTCTTTTTTTCACGTGGGACAATAAGTTATTGGATTGAAAATTGTTTAAGCTAAAGTGTTCTGCCATTCATTCATGCATATTTGGAATATAGGATTTTTCATCTACAACACACAAAAAAAAAAAAAAAAAAAAAAAAATCACTTTTGATGATGAATAGAATTTTTACTAATGAAACAAAAATTCTCTGTTGATTGATTTGCCTTATAGCTCAACTCATATAGATTTTATATCATGATTCATTGTATATATAGATAGTTGAATCACGTTAGTCATGTTTGTTCATTTTAAGATGGAATGTGTTGAATCATTTGATTGACATCGAAGTTTTCCAAATCCTAGATTCAAGATTTACACAACAGGAGCTTCCAGCTTGCAAACCCCTCTTAACTCCAGCTATAGTAAGAAAACATGCTCATTCCACTAAATTTAAACTGAACGTTGAGTTGTGCTTTTGAATATCTAGACATTCCCTTTTCTTCTTACAGGTAATATCTACATTTGCTCTCATTGGAATTCTCTTCATCCCAATTGGACTTGCTTCTTTGTCTGCTTCAGAAAATGTAAATTTCTTATCTTTCTAGTTCATACCTCATAAAATTGGTGTTGATAATGCTCATCTGAGATGCAGGTCGTTGAAATTGTCTATAGATATGATACGGAATGCATTCCCCAGCAGTCACAGGATGACAAAGTAGCATTCATCCAAAGCAGTGCGACTGACAAAACATGCAGAACGACTTTGACCGTTAGTGGATCAATTGGAATATACTGTATTTAAATTCTTTCTTTGTTCAAGAACTTGTAAACTGAGTAGTAATTCATGTTTCAGGTGCCTAAAAATATGAAGGCTCCTGTTCATATCTACTATGAGCTTTACAACTTCTATCAGAACCACCGCAGGTTTAATGCCTCTATTTATTGAAAGTTTTTGCAACATTGTATGGACTTATCATCTATGTGTTTCCACACATCCCATGTTTAATGCCTAACTGTTGTTTCCACTGACACGGAGACTACATATATGGCAGATTAACATCATTTTGGCTGTTGCCGGTTTTATTTTTCCGCTTTCTTGCATTGCTTTTATATTCAAGTTACATAGTATCTCTATCACTTAAGTGTTTTTTCATGTTCTATTGCACCTACTCTTGGCTCTTTTATAACTAGATATTAATCAAAGCGTTCCATATATTGGGCCAAGGATGCATTTTGGCTAATTATTCATGATCCTTTTCTTATCTGTCAATAATCTACAACTTCTACTAAACAACTATCAACCTACTCTTAATATGACAAGCATTCCAATCTCATTGTCTGTAGATATTTAGCATCATTAAGATTTTTCATTTGTAGATTAGATGAATTTAGTTTATTTCTTAATTATAAAACTCTTATCAGTCATCTGTTTGCCATCTTGTGCTCTTCACTTTTGATTTGCTTGTTGTTTATGCCTGAAGTCTATATTTTATCTTAATAGAATGTTGTGGCACTTGAGAATAGTTCTTCAATCTGTCCCATGATTTTCCCCCCTTGTGCTTTTATTTGAATGAAATATAGGTATGTTAAAAGCCGAAATGATAAGCAACTAAGAAGCAAGGCATATGAACTAGAAACTACTAATTGTGCACCTGAAGCCACAACTGCCGATGGGTCACCCATTGTCCCTTGTGGCCTCATTGCTTGGAGTTTGTTCAACGACACATACTCATTTGCAACACAAAACAAAGCCATTGAGGTGAACAAGAAAAACATAGCCTGGCAAAGTGACAAAGATAAGAAATTTGGAAGTGATGTTTATCCCAAGAACTTCCAGCAGGGAGGTCTTATAGGAGGTGCCAAGCTCAACGAAAGCATACCCGTCAGTTCTATTCTTTCCTCGATTTTATTTTAGTTTGCTCTGTTCAATGCAGCAGTGATATTTGTAATAAAATTTTCAGTTGAGTGAGCAAGAAGATCTCATTGTTTGGATGAGAACAGCTGCCCTCCCACAGTTCAGAAAGTTATACGGGAGAATTGAGACAGATCTTGCAGCTAATGAGCAAATCTCGGTGACAATAGAGAACAACTATAACACATACAGCTTCGAGGGGGAAAAGAAGTTGGTGCTTTCCACTACCTCATGGATAGGCGGGAAGAATGATTTCCTTGGTGTTGCTTATCTCACGGTTGGCAGCCTTTGCTTATTTCTTGCACTGGCATTCATAGTTCTTTATCTGTTCAAACCACGGTAAGTCTTGTCGATAGGCAAAAATTAACAGATTTGAATTGGAAATGATAAACCTGTCCTGTTGTATCAGGCACAACCAGGCTAACAGAAACTCTTGCATCGTTTAACATGTTCATTCGTGTTAATATTGGTTATACCCTTGCAGGACGCTCGGAGATCCTTCATATTTATCCTGGAACCGGAACCCTGACAGACATTAGAACTTTCAGCTCAAGTTGCATTCCTAAGTTGGTATTGTCTATGCATGTGTAAATGCTCCATTTTAACAATGTCTGTTCATGTACATAAGATTTAGAAACGTCACATGGTTTTCTTCATGAACTCGGCACATCAATGGGAATACGATACATCTTCAATCACTGCCCATGTTATAGATTGAACAATATGGTGTTTGCAATTATCTTGCTCAGTGGAACTTGGTGTAAACATGGATATAGCAATGCCAACATGATCTCTTGTGTCCAAATTGGCATGCATCAGATCACAAACATTCCTGCACTTTGCTTCATTTGCAAACCAAACAATCTACTATCACAGGTAAACTTGTAGAACTCCACAATTTTCACCAAGCCAGTCATGACAAAAGAATATGAACATAACAATCTCTGACCGATTCTCAACAATAATGCTAGAAAGCAGAAATTTACATAGAAAATCCATTTACAAACTCCGTTGAAGCCATTAGCACAGGGATGCTTTCATGGGAATCGAATTTGTGTGCATCATTTGACACTTCTTATGCAACTTATTTGTTTGTGGATCACCATGCGGTCTGATCAGAGATCTCGAATAATTGAAATATATAATCCTCTTTCCCAAAGAACTGAGAATAAATAGATCAATATCAGAGTTGCAAACAGAATCTAATGGGGCAAGCAATCTCTCAGCTAGGATGGATTTGGGTCCAGGAATTTAGAAGATACAAAAAGAGACAATCAAATGTTTTTACATGTTCGTAAGACAAACCTTTATCTTTCAACTTCTTATTGCCCCATCTTAGTGAAAATGCCAGAAAAGTTTGGGAGCTTGTCGACATGCTTCAGTGCCCGCTCAGCGATCTGCCTTGTCCTATGGTCCCCGTGTCTGAATGCTTCAACCAATGCTGTGCCAACATTTTGGTCCCCTGAAATCTCATATGCTATCTCTTCTTTCCTCAAAATCCTCTCCACTGCCCACACAGCTTGCTGCCTCAGTGCCTCCGTGCGATTCTCCCGTAATATCTCTAGAATCGGTTTAATTCCTTCTGCAGCATCCAAGATGGATACTCCTTGGTCGATATCTACATCGTCGTCCAAGAGAGTGCATAAAGCTGCTAAGGCAGCCTCGACAACCTTCTCATTAGTATGGTCTAGACAAGCAACCAACTTCTCTACTGCTTTCCCTTCCAACAAACAGAAGCTTTCTTTCACGGAACAGAAACCATGATGGACGCGACACAAACCAGTTATGACTGGTTGACTACCAAGACAAGGGAATATAGAGCAGAAAAATCCTGGCTCTGGAACGACTGGCAATCTTGTTAAGTGTTTTGACTGCCTCGAGAGGTTTCTAAGTGCCAGTGCAGAAACCCTTTGAACTTTGTCAAGACCATTCATCTGAAGCAGGTCAGTGTAAACTGCAGCAAGATTATACTCGCGGGCTAGGGCAAGGATCTCTGGATCACCCTCTAGAATGTATGTAAGCCTCGAGAAAACATTAACAAGCCCTTCAAGAAAAGGAGTGAAAAAACGACCCCCACGAGTTATCCCTTGCCTGATGCTGGTCACCTTCGAGGAGGCTATCCTGAAGGCTCCTTCATCCAAGAGCCGCCTGGTTAAAACAGAGTCACTCTCAGGAAGGTCAGCAAGGAGCCCAACAGCAGCTGCTTGCTCTTCTGAGATCCCATTGTTCTCCGCAATGACACTAATCAAGCTGCTGAGCTGGCCAGTGGCGCCACGAAGAGCATCAGCTAGCTCTTGACCCATGAAAGGGGAGATATTATGCAAGAGTTTTATAGCAGCCACTCGAACATCTCTTTGTGGCGCTTCAACGAACTGAATAATACTAATGGTAGCGCCAGAGCTTCTTATGGCAGCAACTATATCAATACAAGTGCTTGAAGAACTAGTAAGCCCAACAAGCACCTGAAGGAGTTTGCATTCAATTGCAGGCCCGGTATTGCTGATTAGATGAAGAAGATTGTGAACAATGTCTTCAGAAACCAAAGTACGATGATCTTGATCAAGAGGTATTTTCTCAAAATTAGCACCTGAGGACACAATGTTGGCAAGGACTGTTGCAGATACCTCTTTCAACCTCATAGGTAACTGGTTCACACCGACGGTAAAAAGGTCTTTGACAAGAGGTGGAAGGATGCCAGCGTGGATAAGTATCTTTGCACTAGTCTCGTAAGAGGATATCTGGTTCAAAGCCTTGAGGGCAGCTTCTCTCGCTTGTTTGCTCCCACTTCTCATGACTTCGACAAGTATCGAACCAGCTGTCTGGGCTACAAAAACTTTCACATCATTGCTCAAAACAAGCTCTCCAAGGTAGGCAGCCATTGAGAGTTGTGTTTCAGGTGATCCTGCAAGATTTTGCAAACGATTTAAAGAGAATCACCTAGGAAGGCAGCTTCACTGATATTCCAATTACACAATGAGACATTAGATATTGGATAGGTTCTTTAATGTCCAAAAATGTATATTCAGAGTCGAAACTAGTAAATCAGAAAAGCATAACATAACTATTGCACTATGTAGACATTTCTTCTTCGAAGATTACAAGCATGAGGAAGAGGCACATTAGCATACGTGAAACTCTTAAGAATTAAACACAAATGGGTGGTTGATAGTTTGTGCATAGAGGTTCTAAAACTAATGATCCAACACAACATGCTATTGACATCTTAAACTACTGAGGCAACATTAAGACATGGAGACTCAACTAAAAGAAACAGTCTTTTGTGGTGCAAAAGGTGATTACGCTCATCCCAAGCATCTCTTGTCGCCAACCGACAGTTAGATGAAGGGAAATAAATCACAGTACCGAGCAGCCTCCTAGGTGGGAGGGTCATTTAATCCCTCCGGGAATGAACCACCACGGGAATAAACCCTTGCTCTTGTGGTGCAAATCTACCACCTGAGTACTAACTCGGCTACGCCTATGGGGGCATAAAGAAAGTCTTTTGGAACAATGCGACACTGCTTAACTTTGGATAATGAACTGCTAAGCAAAACACATTAAAATTGCATCAGATTTTTTAGGAAATTAAAAGGTCATGTTCATGCTAAGTCCTTTAAAAACCTCTAAAGCATATGCTAGATTTAGTGATTAACCCAAACTAAATGACTCCATTAAGCATGATGAATCAAAAAAGATACTCATGTAAGAACTAAAAAAATATCTTATTTTGGTCAAAACTAATTTAATTTTTACAAAGAAGAAAAACAAGAGAAATGCCCAGGGAAAAGATGCTAAGCAAGAAAAAAGTGCAGTTGAGTTAAGTTAGGCATGGGTTTACTCTCATCTAAATACCACAACAATTTACAAGAAATAAAACACAAGAGAGAGAACAAAGGACTAAAACTAACAGGAGAAAATCACCTTCAAGAAGAAGAGTAAGAAGTGGTTGCAATCTGCCATTTTCCGCCATTTGCCTCACATTGTTTTCAAATTTTCCTAGATTTTCCAATGTTTTATCAGCTCTTTCTATAGTCAAAGAGTTCTCTGATTTGCTACTTGCCATTCCTACCAATATAAGTATTGCTCCACTTACTCCTCCAATCTTTTCACATAAAGATTCAGATTTTGAAAGCTCATATAATAATGATACAGCTTCTTCTCTATCTTGTGAATGTTCACGTGACAGAAATTTCACAATTGTTCGGATGTTGTCCCCTGCAGCTATTGCTTCCTGCAAAACAATATGAAGAGTTATTTACTCATATAAACGACATAAAACAGTACCAGATTGTTTAAAAGCTACTCAAAATCCAACAAAACAAATACAAGTTAACCTTATTATCATCATCATCTTCAGCTACAATACGAAGAGTTTTTAGTGCTTCAAGTCGTACTTCCCTGCTGCCACTCTTCAGCATGTCAGAAATCATTGGTATTAACTCTGCATTCCGCACAGCCTGTTTGCTCGATTTGCTTTTCTGGCAAATATATGAAATATCATCAAGTGACTGCAAAATATCAACTTCAGAGCTCCCAAGTGACAGTATTCTGCATGCTTTATCAAGCTGAGCGGCCTCATTTCTTTTAGTCCATTCTTCAATGGTATTCCTAAGAGCTATACTGGGGTTTAACTCTGTGCTCCTTAATTCTTTATGTGTCGTTGGGCAGGTTGGCCTCCTTCTGCTGTCCCTGCATTTCTTAAACCATTCTTCAATTGCTTCTCGCTCAAAAGTCTGCCCATTCTCTATGGTAACTGGATCTCGCATAATTTGTCTGGTAAGTGGACACAGAAATGCTTCATAAATAGGCTCGACACGTAGATTATCACGATGGCTCTCCTCTGAAAGGTTACCAGAATCGTAGTTACCATCCCAATTTTCTGCCATTATATGGAGAAACCTGGCATAAAAACAACAATACCACCATGATGATCTATGATAAAACATAAGACATGCAATATAAATAGCTCAATAAAATCAATGAGAACTGAATTTGATTTCCTTTTTCACTTTTAGTGAAGTAGAAGAAGCTAGATCTTGGTCAAGATCTTTGACATAAGAGACATTCAGTACTGTTTTGTGATTTACATCTTTGTTTAAGTTCAATTATTAGTGGCTCCATATGGTGATAGGACTTCCACCCCATGCGGAACGGTTTAGCGCCCAACTTATAATTGGTCAATTCCTATCAGATGCATGCCAATGGAAACATTCAATAAGTCTATCAGAATTGGCTTTATACCAACTTATTTTTCCTCGTGATTACACTAGTGCTTTCAGAGAAACAAGTAAATGATACTCCGTCTAGGGTATAGAGTATAGTTTTTAAAATTTTAAGATTATATCCATATCTCAAACCTAGACAGGAGGATTTAGAAATTTAAAGAACGTATTAAGACGATCTGAGTGTTTTTGTATATATACAGGCTGGAAAACAGTTGGGAAACTAGGGCAATAAGGCTCATATCAATCCGTTATTGTACTTGGTTTCTCTTCGAGATTATAGTTTTACCTAATACGAGAATCGCGGACATAATAACCGTCTGGTCTTACTATTTACTCCTCCCAGGAGGAAAAAGCCGGTTATCGTCTGACAAGATATCATGGGCATGATCATGGAGAAATTAAATCCACCAATTTCCAAAATTTCTAAGAGTCTGAAGCATCGATGCCAGCTCAGCCAGATCCACAGATTAATCACTACAAACGAATCGATCGATGGAAGAGAATAAGGAAAGAGAACCATACCTTTTTCTCGCAATTCCTCGTTTCCCCTAAGTTTTTTACCGAGCCGGAAACACTAATTTTCCGCCTCTGGATGCGCCTCCGCTGACGCCCATGCCCAGCTCCGGCCTCGATGCGCTGCGCCGCCGACGCCGAGGGACTGAAGCCGCGGCGGCGGGAGGTGGAGAGGAGAAGGTGGGAGGTCCGGGGAGAAGGGAATCGGGCGATCGATTTGGGGAAGAGAAGGGTTCGAGTTTGGGGGAAGAAGAGAAGAGAGGAGAGGTTTGACTGGACTTGGAGTGGTGGGGCAGTGGAAGCTGGACTTCGCGTTGGCGTAGTGTGAACAGGGAAGTCGAGGGTGTGGTCGGTTTCCTCCGCTGCATCATGGAAACGTCGGTTGCCTTGTAAGTTGAATTGACGTCAGCATACACGTGGACATCATCGAATTATGATTTTTCATGGTGAAATAAAAATATTTTATATTGAAAAAGGACCTTTTATATTTCAAAAGGAGCATTAAGAAAAGGGCAAATTAGTTTTGATTAAATTTATAATAATTTAATGAATACTAATAGTCAAATAAAAAAAAAGTAATTAACAAAGAAAGTGTGTTATTTTTTGGTTAAAATTATTTTAGTTGCTCCAATATTATTATATAATTTTACTTAAAATTATGTTAAAATAATACTTTGAAGTAGTTTTGATAAAAATTATTATTTCATGTTATAATATTTTTAATAAATTTATCTTTTTAATTAAAATTAAATAATTTTAATTAAGTTGAAGTTATTTTAACTAATTTAGAATAGTTTTGATTAGAATTGGAGTTGTTACCAATATAAAATAATTTTAAAGTAGTCAATTTTATGATTATTATTATTATTTAATAATTTAGATATTTAAATTTTAAGATCAGACTAATATGAGTTGATCGATTTAATTCTATACAAATTTTTTAATTGATAAATTCTACAAAATACAAGTGTCACAATTCAAATATGGGAGATAAAAATTGTACTCGCCACTATATTATTATTGTGCGGAACTGTATTAAAAATAATTTTAAATAATATTAAAATAATTTTTATTAATTGACATCCGTTGGTTAGAGTTTCTTCATCGTACTGTCTTTTTATTCTGATGTGAACGTAAGAATAGTTGAGCCAAAGGTGTGCATAGAATTGGTTGACTGTGGGCACCCTAAGCTCCATTCTCTCTCTCGCTTGTTCGCTTCGTAGACGTTCGTCTAGCTTTTCCTGGGTGTAACAAATATTTTCACAATTCTCTAACTTGCATTTGAAACTATAATACAAATTCAGCTCTTAACTTTATAGCTACCTCACTTGCACCTAGAGTTACACCCAGATGAGTTTTGTAGATATAATCGTTATCCACACAAGCTACGAAAGAATGTAATTTTAAAACAATTTAAATATCAAGCAAACAAATTAAACAGGGATAAATGTATGATTAGATAAGTCAACTTACTTTATGTATAGTTTGTCTTCATCATAATTTAAGAACATGTACGTTCTTGTAACCTGATATTCTTCTTGAGTTAACCATCTAGAAATAAATACACACATTGGCTTACCAGGAAACTTGAAAATAGAAAGCATCGATGGATCTATCGGCTGAGGGGCATCATCAAAATTTCTAGGACACTTACGATATCTTGTTTTCACATGATTAACAAAATAATAAGAGCAGAAAGAAGATGTTTCTTCAACTAGATAAGTATTACATATTAACTCCTTAACTCTTGCTTTATTACAAACATTATTCTTTAATTTTTTTTCAAAAAATGTTCAAATGAATACATCCATCTGTACTATACAGGATCAACTATGTGTGCATCGTGTGACAAATATATTAGTAGATGTTCAATTGAATCAAAAAAAAACTGGGTGGAAATATGC
>JBBPFP011216344.1:0-10829 GCA_037974795.1 Kaempferia galanga
AGTAGTCGACTTGCTATCTTCAAGTGAATCGGCTCAATCAGCATCGACAAATCCTTCAACTCTTCTGTTATTACTTTTCTTGAGTAGCATACCTTTCCTTGGTGTCCCTTTCAAATACCAAAGAATCTACTCCACTGCAATTTGATGTCTCATAGTGGGGGCATGCAGAACTTGACTAACTATGCTAACATGAATATCAGGCCTTGTAAGTGATAAATAGATTAGTTTTCTAACAAGACGATACCCCTCTTTATCAGTTGTATCATCATCTTTTCTATTTTGCTACTTCCATTTTTTTTTTTTTTCCATTGGAGTACTTGTTGGATGACGATCAAAGTTTCCTAATTCTTTTAGTAGATTGATGGTACATTTCCTTTGGGAAATAAAATCCCGATTTGGTTTCTAGTTGTTTCCATTCCAAGGAAATATTGAAATTGTCCAAGTTCTTTTACCTTGAATTCAGATTGTAACTTTGAGGTTTGCAATCTCATATTTGGCATCACCAATGATCACTATATCATCAGCAAACACAATCAAATTTTTTCCATCCCCTGAATTTTGACAAAGAGAGAATGATCTGCTTGACTTTTTGTGTACCCAAATGCTTTTATGTGACATTGCTGAATCGAGTAAACCATGCCCTAGGAGATTATTTTAATCCATACAAGGACTTCTTCAACTTGCAAATTGATCTACAATCCCATTTAGAAATGCATTTAAAATATCTAATTGATGCAATTCCCCGTCTAAGTTTACTGCAATGGACAAAAACACCCTTATAGAACTTAGCTTTTCATATGTTTGTGTATATCCTTGAGCCACCAAATGTGTTTTGTGTCTTCATTTACATCATACTACCTTCTTTCCTTTACATAGGTTCATGGTTTAAAGTATGGTTCCGTGCCGAGCGAAACAGACAAAATTTACCATTCTATCCCTTCGCTTGACACCTAGTGTGGAGGGGACCTCCGTGGGTTGTGACAAGGACGCACACATCGTAACCACCTCGGGCCGCGTCTTGGTGGGGACAGGAGGTCGCTATAACCTCCACGGGTTGCGACGGGGATGTGAAGATCACCGTGATGTTCGTGGGTCGCAACAAGATCGCAGTGACCTCAGGGAGTCCCGACAAGGCTGCATCGACCTCGGCGAGACTGGGCGAAGCCGCTGGGACCTCGGAGGGTCACGACGAGGCTGCCAGGACCTCGGAGGGTCGCGACGAGGCCGCCTTGACCTCGGCGGGTCACGCACACGCGGGGTGAAGGCAGGCAAAAACATAGGAAATTTTAAATTACATTAATAAAACCTATATTAATAATTTCAATCAACTTCTATCTAAATATATAATCTAAATATGTTTAATCAAATGCTAATAAAATTATTCTATTAATTATATATATATTATTTATTTTAATTTTAAAAACATATAATAAATTATTTATTTACCTTATAAAAATACATCTTGTATTTTTTTCTTTTCTTTTTTTTGAAAAAATATTTTCTTTTTCATTTTTTATATTTTATATTTTTAATATTTAGATTAAATTTTTTATTTTTTAATTAATGTATTTTATATTTAAAAAATATCGAAATCATATTAGTACAGCACGATATGGTACTAAAACAATATAGTTCCGGTCTAGAATCAAAATTTTGACATAGGTCGAGATTTTAAACCACGGTTAGGGTTACCATTTCCCATGTGGCATTATCGTTGAGTGCTTTCATTTTTTTAAACCTTCAATTTGATTTTTTTAAGGCATCGTATATATTTGTAGGAATCTTCACGTGTCCTGCAATTGTTAGACAAATGATCATAAGATACGTATCTTTTAATTAGATGTTGAGTACATGTCCTTATCCGTTTCCTCAAAGTAATGGGAACTCCTAGATCATCTATAGGAACATTTCCTTGTGGATCTTATGGTGGATCTACCATGGATTTTGATGATTGGACGTGCTGAGTAACTTGAGGTCTCCTTGAGTAAAGAATTAGTTCATTTTGTTGTTGTAAAGATTGAAAAAGTTCTAAAGGTTTTCCCCCTTGACTGATTTTTGTGATTACATCATGTGATGGTGAAGGTGGGGGAGTCCCAATGAGTAAGAGTGACACATGTAGAGAGATTGAAGGACCCCAATGATTAACTTCCCCTGAATTCTCCTCAAGATAATCATTGGAATAGAAGGACTCATCCTTGTAACATCATAGAACACAAAATTTTGTTGTAATAGGATTGTAGTACATGTATCAGTTTTTTAGCGGGTGAGTAGCCAATGAAGATGCATTTGAGGGATTTTAGGTCAAGTTTCCTGCATGCAAGACTGTTGTCACGTGCAAGCACTAGACACCCGCATCTTTTGGTGGGAGAGAGTTAAAATTATGGATATGAGGTTTTTATTTGGAGGCAATTGATTGGTGTTTTGAATTTAAGGACTTTTGATGGAAGCCTATGGATGAGGTAGGCTGCAGATAAGATGAAGTCACCCCAAAAGCGATGAGGGGCAAAATTGGTGAGCATGAGAGATTTTGCCACTTCTAATTGATGGCAATTTTTTCATTTTGCAATCTCATTTTGTTGAGGCTTGGATGGACATGAGCTTTAATGAAAAATGTCATTTTGAAGAAGGTAATCTCTATGGTTGTGAGACATCTATGCCATAAGAGTACTTGGTCGCTTCTGTTACATGGAAGAACTAGTGAGATAGTAAAGGCCTCCTCGTTCTTCAGCATTGCTAATCATCTTCCCTGAAGACGAATCGTGAAATACTCAATGATCATAAAGAAATATTACTTTAAAGTTTATTTTGCTAACATATAAGAGACTATTTGAACTTGGAACATGCAAGACATATTTCAATTGAAGACCTTGTACAAGAACATTTCCAATCCCAGCCATTGTAATTGTATTTCCATTTGCCATTAAAATTTTCACTTCATCTGTACATATTTTGTAATTTGCAAAGTTGTGCATTGCCCCATCACGTGGTCAGATACGCTGGTATCAACAATCCATTTATCTTTATCATTTCTTTGTGATAATAAGGTTGATGATATTTACCTCATTGGGTGATTGCAACATAAGGAATGGAGTCCAAAATTTGAGAATTATGATTTTTGTAGGATATAAACTTCAAAATGTCCATTTGTTCAGGTTGCTCTTCTGTGATGTTGAGAGTGGAAAGCTTCAACGTAACTTTCTTCTCGTTGAATTTTAAAAATATTTCATAGAGTGAAGGAAGCAGCTTAACTCCTAGAATGCATCCTCGTACTTCATCCAAGTCTTTGTTGAGGCATTGAAGAAAGTCAAATATCCAATCTTTTTCCAGGACCTTGTTATGCAATACTCCATTCTCAGCACACTTCCATGGAATTGTGTAAAACAAATCCATTTCTTGTCCTAGATCAATCAATCGACATTCACAACTCGGTCACTAACGTTGATCCTTGCTTCATGTTCTGAGTTGATCAGATTTCAAAACATTGGGATATGTTTTGAAGATCCGAAAACATCTCTAGGACTGCATTCTAGATTTCTTGGGCATTTTTTTAGAATAGAAGTCCTTCCAATTTGAGGCTCCATTGAATTAATCAACATTTTTGGCTTCCCATGCGTTGTACATTGCATCAGTGGTTTTTTGGGATCAGTGTTTCACCGGAATTTTCTCCTTTTCCTCGAACCACCAAAAGAATGGATTGAAATCATTTTTTGAAACTTGACTCATTCAATGTGTGTTGGGTAATATGTAGAGAATGATTCATATCCGAAGTTGCATTGATGGTTTCAAGGGACTTTGATGAATCCAAGGTCAAACTCTTGGTGTGATAAGGACCTTGCTCTGATACTATGAAATTAGAAAAGAATCATGAAGAAATCTCTCTCTTTTATTGAAAAAAGATACAAATATATATACAACTCAATGATCTTTATGTTATGTCTAACTTAGGAAAAAATCCCTATAATTGAGCCAAAAACTTAGGACTAATTTACATCATAACTATTTGAAGGATTATGATTTTTTTACTTCTTATTCTAAGTGATCCTTGTCATCTCTTTCTAACATTTCTAACCATGTCAATTTGCATGTAAAATAAAGTCTAGCTTGGTTTAGTATGATTGGGACTTTCTAATTTGTTTACAATAATTTTATGTGGAAATTTATTTCTAACCATATATTTGATTGTAAAATAAAAATATAGTTTCAGTAGCTTTACTATGACTGAGTTTTCTTATGGATTATATTTTGGAAACTCCTAGGGTAATATAGTTACATTATATTTTGCTTTTTGATCTAAATTATAGAAGAATAAGGAACTGAAGATTGTAACTATCAGATTGCTTATCTAAATCTTAAGGCAATCAAATCTATTGAGGGTAATATTACCACGTGATTGTCCCAACTATTTCAAGTCGGCTACATGAATATTACTCCTCTATTAATCTCTTTGCAAACTATATCACTTGTTGAAATCAATTAAATCATATATGTGGCATTAGTTAATGTTTTCTTTGATCTCCGTCTTACCTTTTACTTTAATGGATTTTACTCTTCTAATTATAGAATCTATTAGTAAATATGCACATACTGTTTCAATATATTTGCTCTCATTTATCATCTCATGATGCTACATCTGGTCGCCCTTAGATATTAGTATCTTTTTTAAAGACAATATTCTTTCTAATAATACCAACACATTCATCTTAGCATTCTTATCTTTGTTATGTTTAACTTTTTGCACGTTGCTTCCTAATAGCCCAATTTCAGGATTCATAGAATATGATCGGTTGTATCACAATCATATAAAGTTTTTAACACATCTTTCTTGTGAGGGAAGGAAACAAGAAAGAAATAAATTGAACAGAAAGTGTTTCTAGCAGTATTTTCGCTCCATTTTTTTCAGCAGAAGCTGAAGGGAAGGAAAATTTTTAACTAGTTTTCATCTTGGGCAAAGAATTCACTTTCATGTGAAATGGACCTTAAATATTTAATACTTTAATTATGTTCTTTTATTGATTATGAGAAATAAAGTTGTGGAAGCTAAGTTTTTTCCTCTCCCTCGAAGAAATTCTCAGATGCAAAATATTTCATAATCTTTTCCTTGGGGGTTTTTTTTTTCTGTCTATGCTCTTTCTTTCCATAGATATTTCCTTCGTTTGTAGGAAACAGGATAAAGGTCACTCGATGATCAACTTCAAAAGCTCTTCTTCATTTCAATCACTATTCTTTATTCTATTTATGATATGTTTATCAATATCTTTTTGTTGCCTAATTGATCCAAAATATCTGAAACTCTTGTAGATATTTCATTTTCATCCATCTATTAAACTTTTGTTCTACTTATCTTAATTCTTTAGTTTCTAAATTTTTCTTCACAATTCAAGCTATGACAACATCACAAATTAAACTAAGACCTATGTATTATCATCTGTTTTTTCTCATGCTCTAACTTCACAACACCATATTTATAGTTTTTCACTGAGCATGTCTCTACCACTTAAAATGATTTTAAGTCATACTTGATTTGACTAAGCTTTTTAGACCGAACCTTTTAACTACATCATGGATAATCTTAAAACAATAGCTGCATACAGTGTTTTTTTGTGTCCTAAAGTCTGAAGTGTAGCACAGACTTCTATATTAGGTACTCTTGAATCTGGAATATGGTGGGATAAAACTTCAGGTTTTGTTTCCTTGTATTGCTTGTCTGGTGACCAAGTCAGCTGATCATTTGATATCTTATTCCTAATATTTTGTGATCATAGTCTTCAAGTTAAACACGATGGACCCTAATGTGTTTACGACATGAATTGCCTTCATTTCAAATATACAGGAGAAATGGCTCTTCTTGTTGAGGGGTTGGGAGTAGGTGGTGAAACTTCCATTGAGGAGTACATCATTGGTCCTGCTAATGATGGTGCTGATGATGATCAGGGAGCAACTACTGATAAGGAACGAATCACCTTATATGGCCCTGAAGAAGGTCTTTCATGGATCGCTCGGCCTACAAAAGGACAGAGTTCCCTTGCTCTTGTATCTCGCCGTGGTAGCATGGTGAATCAACCTAGTGTGCCACTAATGGATCCACTGGTCACTCTATTTGGCAGTGTTCATGAGAAGTTACCTGAGTTGGGAAGTATGCGCAGTGCACTATTCCCAAATTTTGGTAGTATGTTTAGTGTTGCAGAGAATCATCATAAAACTGAGCAGTGGGATGAGGAGAGTCTTCAACATGAGGGTGAAGGTTATGCATCTGATGCTGGAGGTGATTCTGATGATAATCTAAATAGTCCGTTGCTTTCACGACAAGCAACAAGCATGGAAGGAAAGGATATTGCCCCAGCCCAGGGTAGTGTTTTGAGCATGAGGAGAAATAGCAGTCTTCTGCACAGTGGTGGGGAGGCGGTAAGTAGTATGGGTATTGGCGGGGGATGGCAATTGGCATGGAAATGGTCTGAGAGGGAAGGTGCGGATGGGAAAAAGGAAGGAGAATTCAAAAGAATATATTTACACCAAGAAGGTGTCCCAGGGTCAAGGAAGGGCTCTCTTGTTTCTCTTCCAAGAGTTGATATACCTGCAGATGGAGAGTTTGTTCAGGCTGCTGCTTTGGTTAGCCAATCTGCTCTTTTCCCAAAGGGCCTTATGGATCAGCACCCTGTGGGGCCAGCCATGGTTCATCCTTCAGAAACAGCTGTTAAAGGTCCAAGCTGGGCAGATCTTTTTGAACCAGGTGTCAGACGTGCATTACTAGTTGGAGTTGGTATTCAAATACTTCAGCAGGTTAGTTCTCATAGATCCAAAGAAAGGCGATGATAGTTCATATACATAGGTTTTGTTGTAGAAAACGTATACAAACTTTATATAAACGCTTGCGCTGTTGACCTGACTTATTGCGCCATTTTTGAAAGCATCAATAATTATTTCTGTGCTTTGTTATCCTAATATGATGCTTTGTTCTTGCAGTTTGCTGGCATAAATGGTGTTTTATACTACACACCTCAGATTCTTGAGCAAGCAGGTGTTGCAGTCCTTTTATCAAATCTCGGTCTTAACTCAACTTCAGCATCTATCCTCATCAGCGCTCTCATAACCTTGTTGATGCTTCCTAGTATTGGTGTCGCCATGAGGCTCATGGATATTGCTGGGAGAAGGTACTCAATCCCTCCGAAAATACTTAAGATAGCATTATTGTTTAACCATACAATCTTGAAACTTGCAGGTTTCTGTTGCTTTCCACGATTCCTGTCTTGTTAGCCTCACTTATTGTCCTGGTTCTTTCTAACCTTGTGGACTTGGGCACAGTGGCTCATGCTGCGCTTTCCACTGTCAGCGTCGTTGTTTACTTCTGCTGCTTTGTCATGGGATTTGGTCCGATCCCTAATATCCTCTGTGCGGAGATCTTTCCAACGCGTGTCCGTGGTTTGTGCATAGCCATTTGTGCCCTCACATTCTGGTTCGGAGACATCATCGTTACATATACTCTTCCTGTTATGCTGGGGAGCATTGGCCTTGCTGGTGTCTTTGGAATCTATGCGGCTGTATGCACATTAGGCTTCATATTTGTGTTCTTGAAAGTTCCTGAGACAAAGGGCATGCCTCTTGAGGTCATCTCTGAGTTCTTTGCTGTCGGGGCAAAACAAGAAGCAACCGAATAACTTGTTTCAGAATACCGGGCACATTTGTAATTTCTAAGTCAGGATCAGATGTAGTGAGGCTTGATCTTGTTCGACTGGACAAGGTTGGTACTGATGCGAAGACCGAAGAGGACCTCAACATAAAAAAAAAAGCTTAATTTGAGGTTGCTGAAAGGGGACGCTGCTCTCTATTTGGCATCTCCATGGTGATATTGGATTCACTATAAATATTTTCATGAACCCGAATGAAAAAAAAATAAATAAAAGCCTTATTACTCGGTCTCTTGCGCTTGAGCTCTAGCTGTGGGTGTATTGATGGATTTGGTTTATCGGCTAACGGAACTGCTATGCTGTTCTATTGCCAGACTTTGTTATTGAATTTATAACGATCATGTTGGAATTTACTCAACTGTTTCCTTTGCTGTCATGAGCTCTCTTTTTTTCCTTCTCGGAAATCTAAATACCATTCACAGAGTGTCATTTTATCACTCTGTTCATTGGCGTTTGCTTTGCTCGATTACAACGTGTAATATATAAATTAGCAGATCTACTTGAGCTATTTTTATTTTTAAAAATATCTTTATTTTTAATTTGTTATGGCAGTTACCTTCTCTGGTAGTTACTACAATATAAAATAAATACAGTTATAACTACCATAGAAATCCTAACTACCCCACAGCTGTACTCTCTCAATTTTTCATAAAAGAAATGTAGGAGTACAGAAATGGAGAGGGAATTCTTAGCTCTGTCCTCAGTGACGGATCTAGGATTTTAGATTGGGCGGGGAAAGGGGATCTTTTCGAACTTTCATGTATGGTAATATATATTTCGTTGAAATGTGAAAAATATAAGAGATTTTTTTAAAAATTTCCTTCTATTTGAACTTAAAGAGATTTGTTTAAAGAAAAACTAGACTTACCATTACATCAAGTAAAGATATTCCTTCTTGAATGAGACAAATAATAGTCGCCCCTGTCTATCTCTGATGGTAACATAGCTATAGAGACACTAAAGAGTGTTTGGAAGCACAGATGTGCCACAATACAACATCACAAAGTTTTCAAACTACTCCGGTGTAAAAGGGATGCTTACAAATGAATGATTAAGAAAGCCAGAGAATTATCATGGATAAATTATATTCAAAGATTATTATTGACATGCACAATGTATCAATTGTAGTCGGTATGTAATCAAATAACATTTGAAGCCTTAATAACTCCTGTGACTATGATGATCCATAAAGTCCTAATAGATATACAAAACAATATTTGTAATTTATCTATAAATTCAGTTCTTTTATGAACAATGAGTATTCAATGGTTGATGGAAAATAATAATTGAGAAAGGATTGTGAGGCATACAACATATTATGAAAATCTATTTATGCAGTAAAAGGTGATTCATTCGCCTCTGGTGCTTCCGTCAATTAGTTCCTAGGTCAACACGGAGAAAGTGAATCACGAATAACTACTAGCCATTAGTATAAATGGTTAAGGTATGGAGAATATATATGCTCGGACGTGCTGAGTTTCAACCTCAGGATCTCATATGATAACCTTTCTATCTTAACCATCACACCATCCGAAGAAATAATTATGAAAATCTATTTATGAGATTAGATTAGGAAGAAAGTTAGTACTGTAATTATATTTATATATATCTTTTATTTTAATAAATAATATTTACATTTCTTATAAAAAATACATTAATTCAATGGTTATATTATTGTAAGATTATCTTCATAAAAAATCAATTCAAGCTTTTTTGTGATATTAGTCAAAGCGTCTAGAGGTTATTTAGCCACCTTATTCATTTTTTGTATTTTTCAAAAAATAAAATATTTTTTAAATTTTATACAACTACAAGAACTGTGATATTTAGCGACGTGTTTTCATAGCTAATAAATATTTTGCAATCATGAAAAAATATTTACGACGATAATAAATCACCACTAATATCGTCATTATAAGCTTGTCGTAAATAGATATTAGCAACGAATTTTCATATTTTGCCGCTAAGATTTTAACAACGCTAATGTATTCATAACCAAAATAAATATTTTCGCCACAAAATTACTTGCGACGAAATTAATATTTTTGTCGCCAATTATTTAGCGACGAATTAACTATTCGTAGTTAAAATATTAGCTATGAATTATATCGTCGTTAAATAACTACAGTTTGTCGCGAACAAATCTAGTAGCTTGCGATACATCAGAGATGTTAGTGACGAAATTGTGTTATTTCGTTGCAAAATTATTTGAGATGAATTATATTGTCGTTAAATAACCACAGTTTGTCGCTAACAAATCCGATAGATTGAGATACATTGTAAACGTTAGCGATGAAAGTGTGTTATTTCGTTGCTAATATGTTATTTCGTTGCTAATAATAATATTAGCAATGAAATATGGTTATTTCGTCACTAATATCTATTTTTTTTTAAAAAAAATTTATTTCCATTGATGTCCCGTATACAGATTTATAAACATACATTCATCACAACTGTAACAACAAATTTACAGCCGGACAAGTTCAAATATCCAAACAAGTTCCAAAATCCAAACAACTTCACAACCAAACAAGTTCAAATAACTAAACAAGTTCAAAAATCTAAACAAGTTCACAACCAACAAGAAACATCATATTCAATATCAAATATCCACAACATCAAGTCTAAGACCGAGGAGGAGGAGGAGCTGGAGCTGAAAATGTATCATAGATCAAGGAATCTAATGCTCCATGTGCCAATCGGTTCAACATTTATTCAAACATATCTTGTCTTGATTTCACTAATGTTAGCTCTTCTTGAGTGTTTGCTAATTGAACCTTGGTGTTCGCTAACTCATCTTGGGTGGATTTAAGTCTTTCACATAATGCAGCGTTACTTGATTTGGATGAGAAGGTGACATCTGCAGAAGTGGACCTAACTGGCTTCGGCCCACTTCCAAGTCCTCTGATGTATCCAAATCGAGTACCAAGGACCTAATACATATATCACAAATCCCCACCTATAAAGATGTCTCAAACATAATCTAACTCATATTTAAGCAAATTGTCACACCTTCGACATGAACAATAAATTTTGGATAAATTTGAACTTGTCATATAATTCTCTACCACCTTTAAAAACTGATTTAACTCATTTATATATTCAGACTCAATCCGATTTTCAATCATTATTCAACTTTTACCTATA
>JBBPFP011216453.1:291-23091 GCA_037974795.1 Kaempferia galanga
TGATTACAGCAAATTGATTAAGCAAATCTACCACGCAAAAGTAAACATGCATGAAAGAAGTTCATCATCCTTCTGTTTATTCTGAGACTACTACATATAGAAGGACCCCACTCAGTCCTCTCTCCTCCCTTCCTTCCACTCTTCCTCTTCTTTCTCCCTTCTCCACTCCTCTTCCTCTTCTTCTGTCTTCCTTTCTTTCTCCTTCCTCGCCGCCTCCTCCTCTTTCTTCTTCCTCGCCTCTTCCTCTCTTTTCCACTCTTCTTCCTCCTCCTCTCTCTTCCTCGCCTCCTCTTCCGCCCTCTTCTCCTCTTCCTCCCTCTTCATCGTCGCTTCCATCTCCTCCGCGCACGATGTGCACGGAAGCATGATCGACTCGTCCCGAGAGGCCAGAAAGCCCTTTACCACGCTCGATTTCACATTGAACGCCGCCGCCAACACATCCACGCCGATCGTCCGCAGCGCCGACCTCTTCCCCGCCACGAACTGCGGGTGGTTGTTCTTCGTCGCGCTGCTGAATCCCACGAACACCAAGGTCCCATTGCTGTACGAGATCTGCGCCATCGGGTGGAATCGCGGCACCACGAACACATCCCCTTTCTTCACCTTGAACCTCGTGTTCTGGCATCTGCCGGCGGCGGCCCTGATCTTCTTTCCTGATGCATCGCTTGGGCAAATTAGCTGCACCACGCCTTGCCCCTCTATCACGATGGCGACCTCCGTCGCCCTAGGGTTCCAGTGCGGCCCCATCATCGAGCCCTTCAAAATGCCATTAGCAAATCAGCACAAGTCCAGATTTCTCGAAGATTTGCAAGAATTCGATCGCTAACCCTCATCAAATTGACCATGAATGGGGCAAAATGGGAGCCTTTGAGAGCTTCGAGGCCCTTGTGCGTCAACGCCGTGCTCCATCCATTCTTGTTCTGCACGTCCGGTTTAGCCTTGAAGAAATTGAACGCCTTGCTTCCGCTCGTCTTTTTCTTCTTGTTCAGAAAATCGGATGTTCCTCTGACGCCAAAAAGGGCTCCAATGATATCTTTCTTCCAGTTTGGCTCCTCCGTCTCATTCCTTCCAGACGAGGCCACGATCGGAGGAGGAGGTGTCGAAGCAGATTTGATATCTCGAACTGTTTCCTCCGAAACCTTGCATATGTATCCATTACAGAAATCAATCACTCGTGTATCAAATCCAGATCTTGTCACAAGTTCAAATTATTAAGGTACCCCAAAACCCATCTGGAGAACGCCGTCATCGAATCCTCGAACTAAGTCGCTGACATTCGAGTAAGCTCCTGCAGAAAGCCCCTGCAACCAAGAAGCAGTTAGCCTCGTCAACAATGCCAAAAGATCGATCTACGAACCTACCAAGGGATTGTAACAATCAACCTCTGAAGTGTCAAAAATGGCATGAATCTGGAGCCGCTCTCTCGCTGGATCGGGGTGGCTTTTCACGTAGAAGGTGGTACCTTGCTCGAGCCTGTAAACGTCGCCGCGGACAACGTCCATTTCTTCTTCGTCACCGCCCTCGCTGATGAAGGTCACTCTTCCTCTACCTGCACACGAAAGGTCGAAAGCTTCACAACACACACCTGCACGCAGAGCGAAATCAAGAGACTGAAGAAACTGATAAATACCAGTGTGAACATAGAAGGCCATGTCAGTGCGGAGGAGCACAGGGAGGAATATTGAACCAGGCTCCATGGTGATGAACTGGAGGTGATAAGCGTCGCCGTAGCCATCATGCACGTCGACGGCCGTTATCTTCCCCGACTCGGACAGTGCCAGGATTTCCCTGTTCTCTTTCGGCACGAGCGCAGTGAACTTCGGCAAGTGGTGGGCGTCGTCTCCATTTTCAGCCGCTGCAAGGCTGCACAGAATGGTTGTCAACCCGATCAAAACCAGAGCTCTCGGAGACATCAACTCTCTCTCTCTCTCTGCTTGCGATGTACATGCAGGGAATGGAAGAGGAGAGGGCATAAGAATGGAGAAGGGCGGCCGGCATGGACGCCACGTCGCGAGTCGGAGCCTCGGCGGGTGACCCGTCACTGCAGGGAGCGCCACACTCGTGGGACGATGACTGGTTGGTTGGAGGCGATTCGATCGTGGATCTAATGGGCCTGTACAGTGAGCCCATTTTCAGGTTGCGATTAAGCCCATGGGCTAAGGTCACATGTACAATTTGTTCTAACTTCGAGGAGCAATTTAGAAAAGAAAAGTGAAGGGGCAGCTTGAAAAATTCCCTGTAAAGAAGCCTATTTGGTTTCGTAACGAGGTCATCGCAAGCTCCTCGTCTGCGAGATCGTCCCCATCGTTCTCGTGCCTGGTAAGTCCTCTTCAGTTTCGTTCCCTTTCCGCCGGAGAGTCCGCCGGTAGACGCCGACGGTTTGGGGAGTACGTCGATCTCATTTTCTCCTCGTTTCACCCTCCCTTGCATCCCTTACCCTATTCTTCGGCTCGTACTGGATGTTGTTACCGAGAATTGTTTCTTGGAAGCAAACCAAAAAAGACTCATCTAGAAGGAGGAATCTTCCTTTGCTTTATCGTAAAGTAATTGTTTAGCAGTTATACATACGATCAACCCAACGGATTGTATGTGTTTGGGTTGTATAATGAACTAGGGTCTCTGTAGATCCCAATAAAAAGAAGACCCCGAGAAGGGCTATTTTAGTTGTGAAGGATTATCCACTGCTACAAATTGGGATAGGGATTTTTGGGGGAAGCTTTCTTCCGCCGTAAAAATGAATTTTATGCCCTTTGGTCCATTTTGATCACAGCCTTTCAGTTTATTTTTCTGGACTCAAAGATTATGAAACGTTTTAATCCATCGTAATTTGTTCCTTACGTCACTAGTGTTATGGCTATATTTAATCGTCTTTTCCAAGTTAATGTATATAATAGTTATGGATAATTATACAAAAACTGCAACGTGTGGATGCCCTGGTATCATTGAGAAGTTAATAATTTAATGACAAGTTTCATTTAGCTTATGACTTGATCGATAGAAGTTACACTAGTGTATAATGTATTGCAACTGCCATCGTCTCTTATGAGTGAAGTTCTAATAACAAAACCACTTGAACTGTAGCTTATTTTGTCATTTGAGTAGAATTTTATTGTGCTTTCTAATTTTCCTTTTGCAAGAAAAATCAATGATCCTCTTCTAATAATAAAGTAAAATTTTGAAGTCTAATTGTATCTGATGTATGTAAACTTATAAGTGATTTTGAAGAGTAAGTAATTCAATAAACTATGGGATTTAAAAGGTTAAGGTGGTTTTTGAAGTCATAGGTTAGCAAAGATATACAAGATGCTTAAATTTCAATTACAACCAATGACAAAAGATTTAACTTTTAATCACCAGTGTGAAAGGTCTAGAAAGATATTTGTTTGTTTTTGGTTTCATTTTGAACTCTTGCACAGTTTGGAGGTTTCAATTGGTCATCTCAACCTTCTCTGTTATTCAAATCAACATTTTATAGTTTACTTGTTTTCAATTTTTTTATTTATTTTTGGTCAGTAGAATATCCTATGCTAGTAGTGTCTCAGTTCCATCTGCATTCTGGATCCTACAAATATGGCATTAGATTTTATTTTTAGTTGTTGGAGGAAGATAATACTTTTCATATACTTTTGTCAGTAATGGATGAGAGAGGAAACAATGAGCACGCTCTTCGCTACCAGATTGAACAGCTTCAATATGGTATGATCTTTATCTTTTACATGCATTTCTATAATATATTTGTCCCCCATTGATCTTATTGCTCTCAACTTCATTCTTCAGCTGATCTTTGACCTTTCTATCCTCATTATGGATTCATCAAATTTTGGTGTGTGCAACCATTATATTTAGTAATAGATTAAATTTCAGTTGCAATTCAAACTTTGCACAGTTCAACCTAGTGAAAACTTCTGAGTCATCGGTGGATTCATCCTCTTCAATGATGGGTGATACATCACACATGCATCTGACTAAGATGTGTCTATATGTGTAGTATTCATGTTAGTAATATGTAAAAATAATGGGGTAAAATGTATGACTATGGACTAGTTACATTGTTGCTGTCTACAGTTTGGATTTCTTGCTGTTAGCCATAAGTTTATTGACAACATACATGTAACCTGTATTTTGAAGAGCGCGATCAACTTAGGAAGGATATTGAGCAGTTGTGCATGCAACAAGCTGGTCCTAGTTATCTTGCAGTAGCAACTCGAATGCATTTTCAGAGGTGCAGTGAATGATTATTATATTTTAGCCCATAGTTTGCTCTGTGCTTGGGTTTTTCATTAATATCAGTTTCAGCTATCTGGAACCCTTATCAGGACAGCTGGTTTAGAGCAGGAAATTGAGGACTTGAAAAAGAAATTGGCCGGATGCATTAGAGAGAAGCAGAACCTTCAAGAGGAGCTTTCTGAAGCTTATCACATAAAAGTTTGTGATATTTTGTTTCATGAATAATAAATCTGATAATATTTTTGCTTATTCTTTATGATTTACTTCCAGAGCCAGCTAGCTGATTTACATGCTGCTGAAGTTATAAAGGTACATATTTACTCTATCAAAACAGTGTAAGTAATTTGCAATCTTGAAGCTTAGTGTAGTTGGCAAGGTTCTTAAATAGTAAAAATGCTCTATCCTCTATCTAATCGGATATGGTTCATCTATAGGACAGACACCAATGAATTAGGTAAAAATTGAAATTATTATAATCTTGCAGAAAATTGTAGTTCACAAGGCTCCCAACTCTTTTTACATACTGCACATTCTTATACTTGCTTCCACTTAGAACCTATAGATATGGTGCTCTATTATTCAAAGACTTTCTCAAAACATTGAAATCTTTATGATGTTAAATATTCTAGTTGGCATTTAGGGATCAGGATGAATGTTGATGTGACTTTTTAACCTAGGGTTCATATTGGAATTTAAAAGAACAGCTGATTACATGGAGCAAAATAGTGTTTCTCCAATATTTAGTAAAAATTACATTTGACTAATTCGGGAAGGACATGACTTGAAACTTTAAATCAGTGACATCTCTTTCATCAATCTTGTAGGAATTTCTCATTCCAATACACAGATCCTACATATCCTAATCTAATATTTGCTATTCATCTAGTTTGTGGTCGCATACTGAATGTTATTTATTTACCTCCATAATTAGGGATGACAGCCTTTTGTAATTGATTGATATGTAAACAGCAAAGTTTTGAAATTGATATAACTTGTAGATCAGACAAATAAGATAGCATAATATCGTGTTCAATTTCTGTTGAGATAATTACAGCACCCATGTCTCTTAGCTAGAGCAAGCAATTTTTGTTTTCAATAATCATGTATACTAGGATGAAAAAAATTAAAATTATTAAATTCCTGAATAGTAAAATTAGTAAATTTCCAAAATTCAATTTAATCAATACGTGTCTAGGTCTATCAATTTAATCTCATGGCATTTTTATCCTATAAACGAAACTTTGCGTTTGATCAGTAAATCAGGTTAAAAACAGATCTGAGACTTCATATGATGATGCTCGTATACATGGATGATGGATTGATATCATGTCTATCTCTAACTATGACAGCAGATTACATCACTAAAAAATTCATTAATGTGGTTTTATTTTCATCCTAAAAAATTATTAAATGGGCTAAACTAAAAGTATATGTGTGTATATATATAAATATAATATGTGAGGGAGTTTTGGTCTTTTTAATGGTGCCAACGCCAATCAAAATTGGAAAATACAATTAATCCAATGGGGTAAAAAAAAATACTCACTTACCTCATAA
Organism: Kaempferia galanga; assembly: GCA_037974795.1. NCBI lineage: Eukaryota > Viridiplantae > Streptophyta > Magnoliopsida > Zingiberales > Zingiberaceae > Kaempferia > Kaempferia galanga. The sequence continues at coordinate 6,076 of JBBPFP011216453.1, forward strand.
GACTTGACAACTGGGGAAATTAATTAACTATGATAAGAAAACAGAAAAATCTACCAAAACGAGCTCGAATAATAAACCTTTTTTTTCCTGAAATTGCAAAGACTACCCAATAACTTTAAATGATCTTAGACACCACTTATAATTCCAAATTTAATTATAATTTAAAATTCAAGTCAATTTTTTATCCAATACTTTTTGAACCGTTGATTCACAGGTTGCATCAATACAGAGGTAGTCTAGCATTTAATATTTTCTCAGAACTGACATTTTTATTTCTCTTCCCTGTATAAAATATTTGCTTTAAGTCAAATCTTTTAAGTGAATCTAAATTCTTGGTCATGAATGGTTCTTGTGCTTCTTTAATGTTTCCTAGCTTTCTAACATTGATTGGCAGAACAAGGAAGCAGAGAAACAAGTGAAATTTTTTCAAGGTTGTGTGGCAGCTGCTTTTGCTGAACGTGATAACTCCCTAATGGAGGTTCTAACATCATTGCCTTTCTCATTTTTTCGTTGCTCCTTTTGATATAAATAGAAATAATACTTTGACACTATATATTGTATAATTTTGACAGGCTGAGAAGGCTAAAGAGCATGAAGAAGCTATGTCAGAAAAAATAAATCATTTTGAGAAGAAGTATTCATCTGTTTCTTAATGGTTTATTGTCAAAACTAATGCATATTACTAGTCACAAGATAAAGTTCTGAAGAAATTGACATCAGCATTCAAGACATAAAAACTGAGAAACTTGTGCTGTTACAAATTACTCTTCAGTATAAATTCCTTTGAACAAGGAAGTTTTGCCCCCTTTTTTTGGTTACAGATTATCCTAGCCTTTCAATTACATCTGATTCTTACATTTTGAGAACACCTCGAGTGTGTGCTTCGATGACTTTTATTCGAGCCTACAAACTGACCTTCCTTCACATAATAGGCTACACAATGTTCTACATAATAGGAATCTGAAAAGTGAAAATGCAGTGTCTTTACAGTAAATCGCTTCAGTCCCTCTGTGCTAGTGCTTCCAGACATAACATCCCGACTCCTACAGGAATATATTGTACATATACACCATTGGCATACTATTTAATGGTGATTTGCTTGGGTTTCAAAGCTTGAAGATTCAATCACTTAGATGTAAATTTAAAAAGATGAACCATCAACCATCCTATCCAAAATACCTGTTAGTTTGGTATTTTAATCTCAGCCTCTTTGACACCAAATAAGTATAATAAAAAAAGAAAGATGCTCTTCTACGTCAAGTTTGAAGTTACAATTTATATTCTACCGGAAAATGAAATTACAATTTAGATTTTATGGGAAAATAACCAACGAATTCCTTTCAGAAAAAAATCTGTGATATCAGGCAACCTTTCTTGACCTGGCTACGAAAGATAATTTCTTATAGAATGTATAACTAACTTCAGTGCTTTATAATTCGACTTTTGCAGCAAAAGCAGATATGATAATATGAAAAATACATAAAGCTTTGCTAGTCATTTCTTTGGCAGATATAGCATTCAAATGTATGACATTCTGTGGCATGATGGTTGACAAGTTTTATATTCCTTTTTCTTGCTTTTGTACTTAATTTGGCCAAAAAGTTGTCTTCATACTCTGATTGAATCATTTCTGATTTGTCATAACTTTACTCTTAAATAGGTTTCTATATCTGCTAGCAGCTTGTGTACAAGTATTAGGTAAATCCATATTCTGCTAGTTAGATACCCATATCTTGAAACGATGGTGATCTTTGCTTTTAATGGTTGGATCACACTGTGACTTTATATATTGGTTTCGGTTGATCATGACATGGTAACCATTTTAAGCAGTAATTGACATCTCTTGCAGATTAGAGGAACTTGAATCAGCATTCCTTGAGGGAAAAAAACTTAATAATTCCTTACAGGTGGAAATGGAAGAATTAAAAAGGCAAAGTGAATCTTGTCCGAAGGTAAATTCTCTCATTCTCTAATTGTCTCAACTCTTATTAATTGCTCACTTTATCAATGTTTTTCATCTTTTGCACAGGAATATAAGATTTTAGTGCTTTCACTTCTTTTTGTCTTTTTCTTCTAGAAATCATTCTGATGTAACAGTAAACATCGATCTCCAACGTCAATGTTCTCTGTGATCCTGATTTGTCCATTTCCAACTAAAAGGCATCTCATTATAAAATATAAGGTCATGTGAAGAAACAATATATTAATTATTAAACATTGGACTGAGAAATGAGAATTTTTCTACACAGCAAACAATATTCTAGGGATACCATACTTTGTCTTGAAAGAACAATTCAACTAGCTTCTGGAGTTTGGTCTCCAATTTATTTCAAGTTACATACCAGTGACATGTTCTGAGTCATTTCTTTATGACTAAGATAACAACTTGAATTTATTCAATTTTCCAATTATCATCTTCAACTTCGTCTGTTTTCAGTTTAATTTTAGCTTCTTGACTAAATGACTGGCATGTGTTGTCGAACTAAAATTTCCAAAATTCTACAAACCTGTGAACTTTTCAATGAAATAATACTTTCTAACACAGGCTTGGTTAATTTTCATTAGAGAATTATGTTTGCACATTATCTGAAGAGTGGCATTCCTCCAACTTTCTTGAGGAACAACTTGTAAGTTACTTTGCAGTCCAAACCATCATTATGAGATGATTCAAAATTGAAGCTGGCATTAGGGAGGAAACCAGAGTTTTGTGTGCATTAGTATTTGTATTCGTAACTGATACGATGACTCTGAGATCAATTCAGTGGGTAGAAAGTTGATCTGGCTGAATCTGAGGTTCTGAAATTACTGTGGTTTTTCTTTTTGTTCTAATCATTGCCTGCTGCAATTGTGGTCTTTTCTTTGACATTACTGATCTATATTATGCTCTAGGTTTCTTTTGTGGCCATTTTGTTGTCAACAGTTCGTGGTGGAAATCATTGTTAACAAACTATAGAAAAACTAGTTTCAGCTTGGATGCTGTATTACAAACTACTGTCATAATTAGAATGTAGTTTTATTCAGTATTACCTAATAATTAGAGGCCTTGTTATAACTAATTCCTTTGAAACTAGAATGACAGCCATTTTGTGGGTTTTCTCTTTCTTGTTGCTATTGAGTCAATGGTCTGGTATGTTTAGCATGGGCCATAGTTTCCATGTAGACCTCATAAATATGTTTCCTTTGATTTATACATTTCCATCCTTTTTCAGGTAGTAAGTAAGTTTTACAAGATCCGAGAACGAGATACTGGGCTTTCTGCAGATATTCCATTGCTAGACATGTGTAGTTGCCTGCTTGATGATCCTCCAGAAAGATGGATTTATAACAATGATGAGGAAACCTCCACTTCCAAATACATTGTAAAGTAACCATGTTATTTTCTTATGACCATGCACTTTCAGAGATTCATGAACCCAATAGAACTCATATTTAAGCAAAGACAGTTAAATCATAGTATAATAACATGTTGGATTCTGGATTTCACCTTACTAGCTTCAGATAAAGCTCTCTTGTAGTTTTAATAATATCAAAAGCTACTTTATATGTGAACGGATACTCTATGGTTTCATATGAAAACGTAATTTCTAGTTTGAAGCATGCCATCTAACAAATTTCTTAGAGCGCAATACAGTAGTTTATGCCATCAAACGAACTGCTCTAAAGTTTGTATTGCTCTCTCTTTTCAGATTCTGGTTCTATTTTTTTTTAAAAATAAATTAAGAACATAACTACTGTTCTTTCTAGTAGTTCAAATTCCATTACAGTTTAGCCATTTGGAGTTTGACATTCTTAGTGAGTAATGGAATTTGAACCATGTCTTGTCCTATTTCATTGGATCAAATCAAGGTTTGTAACCAGTATGGTATTCATACTTGTAGACATATATACAAACACTCCTCGTGGTAGGATGCCTCAGAGTACATCCTTTTTCTTTGTGCATAATTAATAAAATGATCAATTTGAATTGAGTAAAATATGAATGAAGTGTGGCATTTATCTTATTACCGAATCCATTTAGCTTGTCTTGACCAATCCGGTGTTGAACAAATTTCACTCCCAGTTTTACCTGTTCATGAACATTAACAAGTAGAGCTTAGTGATGGCTATGTTCGGATTGTTTATTTACTGAACGTAGAAAATATGAAGCAGCATGTTCTTTTACCATACTAATTCAACATGCTCCAACCTTCCCGAAGCTAAATTGAGCTTGTTTATTTTAACTTGAAATTACAACAGTATTGTTCTTTCATTTATTGTTTGAAGCCGGCCTGCCTTTAAACCACTCAAGGGCATACTTATTGCACATGCTGCCAAATTTTTTTAGATACTTATCAACTTTTTCATTTGAACCACTAGGTTAATTCTCTATCTTCTATTTTCTGATGAAATCTTTTGTTGAACTTGGAAATTGATTCTTGTGGTTCACATCTGTTGGTTGCAAACATGTGGGGCAGAGCTCTGTTAGCTGCCTATCATGAAACAGTTAAAAGAATATCAGTTGCTTTTCCTTGCATGTTAAATGATGGTTATAGTTCTCAATTTTTAGCAGATTTTTCTGTTTAATTAACATAGCATGTGTCATACAGGCCTCCTTAGAAGAAGAGAAGGATACTTTGAGAAATTCAATTAGCAAGCTTCAAAATAATTTGCAAATGGTAGCCTTCAATATGGAAAGGAACAAACAAGTGAATCCATGACACTCTTGATCTTCTTTACCATGATCTTTAATGTTTTGTGGACTTGTAGGGACTCCAAATCGAGCAGCATCTTAAGCGAAATGTACGATCTTTAGAGAAAAGACAGGTGAAAGATCAGCATTTTGATTTTGTCATAAATACCTTTCTTTACTATCAAATGTAAGTATTATGAAACATAAATTGATATGGAATACAGATAATGCTGGCTTCGTTGGTAAAGGAAGGATTATCAACAATGCGAAGTTATCATGTGGAACATAGGTTAAAGATCATACAAGAGTTGGATGAAGTATCATCTTGGATGGACAATATGCTTGTTGAGGTTCGTAGAAGATTGAGTGAATCTCAGATTAACCATGAATCAAGTGTAGTGTCCTCTGACGGAGAGAAACAATGTGATGACGTTGAATGCAAAGATGTGCATGTCATGAATGATGTTAACTCCCATTTATTGGACAAGGTTTGTATTCTTTCTATCTAATCTTTTTGTCTCGTGAGAAAAAGATATATTTGAGACCTAGCTCTCTTGTCCACATTATACTAGAATAATTTGCATTACTTGCTCATATTTGCTTGTGTTAACAAATTTATTGCACCAATTACTAGTTAATTCCTGGCATATTTACTTTGCATCTTCCTGAGAAAAGAGAGAAAATAGCTGGTAATTTCCCCTTAATTCTATGGTCTGTTTTTGATCATGAAGTTTGATTCAAGTTGGATGCCTATTTTTCACCTTATAACTTCTAAAGAAACAAATTTCCTTTCACTCAAAGTTTAACAGGAATGTCATGTAGCAGCACTTAGATATGACTATCAATAGCTCCCTACTTATCTTTTTCCCATGCATTGTCAGTCCACGTGTATGTCTGCTACCATGAAAAGGAACTACTTTTGATTCTGTATTGGTGTCTCTCCAATCATGTTCACTACCAGTCCCATGATTGAGTGGCCTCCATATTGCTGAGAGTGAGAGGCCACTTTACAGAAGAATTCCTGTCATTTTTTTGGCTTGTTTATCAGCTCATTTGTCTGACTTCATGCTTGTGATTCTGCATCGATGTCATTTTTCGATTTTCTTGGCTTCACAGAGGAATTCAGTCATTGCTTGGTTTCTTTGTCATTTGCTAGCCTGTTGGTACTTAATTATTTAGGGTTTGTTTATCAGTTCATTTGTCTGGCCCCTTGCATTGCTTGGTTTCTTTTCAGTTTCTAGCCTGTGGGTACTTAATTATTTAGGGCTTTTGTGTACGTCAAAGCGGTCACCTGAAAATGTAGTTTCACTTGCATAATGCCTCAACCTGCGATACCTATCCATAGTGAATAAAGACAGCAGTGGATTGACATTCAAGATCAAGCTGCGCCATGGAAGGAATGGTGGAAAAAGGAATTTGAAAGATTTAAGAGAATTTGCACAGAATGTGAGTATAAGCTGAAACCAGCTTATAATGCTGGAAAGAGGGGAAACGCCTAGTATAACCATTACTAGCATATTGACAATCACCTGTTCTACAGTTGTCATGTGGCTCATAGTGGACCACTCTAAATATAAGGCGGTCCACTGCCCACCTTCCAGTACTTATGCAGACTGGACTGTATTTATTAGCTGTTATCATGAGATTAATCCTACAACAAAATGGAAATATGATCACTTTTGGTTTAGATTGACAAGCATTTTATGGACAATAAGTTACAAAAATGTTGATTTGACATGGTCTTATTAAGCACTTAGAATGCTGGAGGTAAAAAATATTTGGTAGTATGAATTTTGTGTGGTTGATTGGTCATTAGACAGTGCTGTGATGAAGTTCACGCTGACATGCACAATCAATCATTATGGTCTGTCAGTTTAACTGTGTTATTCAACTATGCATAAGACAGAAAGCTGATGCTCTCTTGATTTAAATCTTTCGAGTTCAAAAGTAGAAACTGAGTTCCATGAAAAGAAAAAGGAAATGTTCCCAAAGTGGTGATAACAATGTGATCCACTGTTACTTTTAGTCTTATACACGTGATAAGACAGGTTATAGCAATGGGTTACATGAAACCATTAACACTGAAAAGATTCAACAAAGCACTGTGAGGTGTTTTTTTTTTGAAATAAAAAACCTGTTAAGATGTGAATCCCAAATGCAGATAAATAAAAGTAAAATATATATTTTGTTTGATTATGACTTACGTTAGACTGAACATGATAGCATGAAAAAGGTGGAGGCAGGGAATGCTTAATATATGGTGCTATTTTCATGATTTACATAATGAATGACTTGTTGATTACATCTCAAGGAATGCTTGAGCTACTCTCCTCAATTGCAGAAGATTGATTACATCTCAAAGAACTCTATTGCTCCTTTTTCTTTTTTTTTGTAATTTAATCCTTATTAAGCCACTCTCCTCAATTGCAGAAGATTGATATTCCTTCAGGTAATGTTGTGCATAGCAATGACAACACATGTGATACACCAAGTGCCTTTGCACTAGCATTGCAAGAGAAGGTATATTGCATCTCGAATATTAAACTTTTACATTGTCCTCCACTTCAGTATCCCGTTATCAGTTTCCAATACTTTCATGCTGAGATAAATTTTGGAAGAATGAAATATGTTAAATGTTAATTTATGAAGCTTAGTCCATATTCCACTTCCAGGTTGAAGCACTACTGCTCTTATCACAGCAAGAAGAGAGACATATGTTGGAGAGGGATCTTAACAAAGCTCTGCAAAATAAGTTAGAGGAACTCCAAAGAAATTTATCTCAAGTAAGTTTTTCTTTAAGGCAGTTCTCCAGCTTGTATACTTTATGTTTGCTGGATATAAAACCATATCCATCATATAAAGTGTAATCTTAGGGACATGATTTGGTGGATCGCAAAAGCTTTTATTAACAAAGGTACAAGATTTGGTCTGAGTATGTGACTGACTTAACATGCCCCAGTTCCTAAAATGAGTTCTTCCAGGATCACATTGGATTGTTGGATTCCTTTATCTCACTCGGTAAATAAATAATAAAATGTGTTGATTGCCTCCTACAGCTGCGATACAGCTCAGGAAATCAAGGTCTCTAGCAGAAACATTCTTTTTAGCTTTCTCAGCTATTATCCATTTCTTTTACGCTATTTATTATGGATCTGGTGATAATAGTGTTGGTAATTATGGTGGTTATTTAATATTTGAAATTCTTCTTGTAGACAATGACTTTCCATTTGTGATATCAAACACCCTCAGTGTGATTAGGTTTATGCGCTAAGGTTTTGTTTTAAGATGATTTATTACCTTGAATATGATGTACAGAAAAAGTAGTGACTGAATATAATTAACTTTGACAGTTGACAAAATAATTGAGGGTTATGTCAAGTAACAAGGATCTGTTTGTTGGGACTTCAATACACACTAACTTTTTTATTATGATCCGTCAACATGTTACTACAACGTGCACTTGTACTGACATGATATACATTCACAGTCCTTCCAAAATTGATACATCTATTGTTGATGTTTTCTTTCTATTAGGTTACCAGCGAGAAGGTCAAGGCTCTCATGGAATTGGCTGAACTTAAACGAGATTATGAACTATTAAAAGAGTATGTTGCCTATTGTCTGTTATCTTTATTAGTTTCCATTGGCTGATATTTAGTGTTCATAACTGTGAAAGGTATTGGGATTATTAGGGGTAGTGAGTTTGGTTCACATCTAAGTTTAAAGTTTTAATATAAGTCTATATATGCTCATGTAATGATTATGCCTTTAATAATGCTTTAAGAGTAGAACACCTAGTTTACACGTTTAAATAACCATTTAATTCACTTGATAATGGTTGCCAATACAAATGCAATAGAGCATCCATAAAAGAAAATAAAGAATTATATGTACTATACTCTGTTGGAATATACTTGGTCATTGTATAATGGCCGTACAAGCTTGAATTACTCAAGTTTCAGATGGCTGACAACCCTCATGGTAAGTTGGTAGAACAAAAATCTTAGAAGTAGGTGATCCCTGAACACTCGAGTTTCAGATATCTGCCTAGCTTTATGAACATTCTAGAATTGTAGTTCATCCCTGAGTTTTAAATCATGGTTTACTATGAAGCCCTTGAAGATATTCTTGAATTTTTTTGTTAGTTTATGGCACTTTTAGTATGTGCACATATTATTCTATCCTTTCCATGTTTCGTTCATGCCAGATGGAAAATGCAGTTCTACTTTTAGCTTTGGAAAAATTTTGGCAAATAAAGTCCCTATGATTTAGCCGTTGCAGGAATCGTAGTTTGAAAGACAGTTGTTTTGTTGATTCTGATAAAAACATTACTATCCAAGAACAAGGGAAATTGAAGAATATTTTGAAAAATACATACTTGAAGCGTTGGATGGTGCCTGACCACAAACATCAAGATGGCTTTCCAAGAAACATTGAAGAGAGTGACCCAGCCAAAACTAAGCATTCTACTTGTATAAATTTTGCTAGGTTAGTATTTTTTTTCCCCCTTTAGATGCTAAACAACAAACATTGTGAATATACATTATCATGTTTGTGTAGTCAATTTTTTTCAGCTACTCATTTCGTAGTACAACTCACTCTGCACTTGTATATGAATGTGCTTTGAAGGCTAGAAAAAAATGGCACAATTGATGCCATTAATGGATGATGGTTTTGCATGCTTACAATAACCAATCAGTTGCAAGTTGTACACCAACTACTTGATGCATTTACATGTCATTGGTAATCTTGTCAATTATTTATGAATATGAAAGTGTAGGTACATACAGATATGAATGGTCATATTAACATATTAGTAAGGTCAGCAAAATTATTTTTTTCTTGGATTATTGAGACATGTGAGACATTTATAGGATTAAGATTGAGCCTGTGTAGTTTGACTTGATGTTTTGATTTAAGTGGAACACAATAGTTAAGTTTGGTATTACTTTTTTTTCTTGTTTTCTCACGGCAATTGTTTTATGATCATTTTTCATTTACTGCAGATTAAAAATCGAAAATGCTACTTTCCAAGAAAGCATAGCACATTTGGAACTCCTTACCTCCTCAATTCATAGACTTCATCTTTTGCTTTTGAAGGTTAGCCCTTATTGTCAATTTTGGATAATTTTGATCAGCAGAATCTTCATTTAGGTGCTTTTGACCATATGACCTTTTGTATCCTCATTGGACAGATGATTCTAGTTCACATTTAATTCTTATGTATAATCCTGAGTTTACTATAGAATTTATACAGCTGTCACTTGGCATTTCTTTAGACAAGATTCAAACCGTTGGTCTTCCTGATCCTAGTTCTTTCCTTCTCTTTAAAACATATCGCCTGTTATTGTTTAAGAGAGTCTCATTTGATGTGTTACCTGTTCTCTTCAATTGCTTTTGTTCTTTCCTTTTTCTTTTTGGATTTATATCAATAATTTATTAAGTAGTTAGTCTGAGTATTCATTGGAAGAAATTGGTATGCTAGGAAACTTGCACATAGCTTTAGTTTTTGTTCTTGTTTTTGGCATACCAATCTACACGCGGTGCCACCTTATTTATGGTCAATACACGTTGGTGACTTGGTCATGGAGATTATAAAAATCTCGTTCGTTATTCTATTTTCTTCTGCGAAGCTCATTTGTTTCGAGCTTGATGATATCTTAATTTGCCCAACTTTTCACCATTCTATTGACACCATCATAATCACTGTTTTCCTCCCGATTGTTGAGTACTGTAGTTGAACTCTTGCAAATGATCTATTTACCTTAAGTTTCATCTTCAGTTGTCTCTGTACACACAATGACGTGGTGGCATTATCAGCCTGAAAACTATGATACTGAGTTTCGTCTGTTAAATATAATCCGTGAGACATGATATTCCTTGCATAGGCTCAAAATGAAGCTTCATCCATCGAAAGTACAAGTGAAGCATTGAGCAATATCATGACAGAGGCAAAGCAAATGAAGACTGTGCTTGACGGCTCGCTCCCGATCAGCTGGTCCGGGGATGAATCTGGTGCCCACAAAAGTCTTCACGAATCATCTGATTCTTCGGAGGCCTCCAAAAGTGAGAAAAGTGATGCTATTCCTGCTGCCGGACGAGAGATGGCAGAACTTCTGCTGCTTGCTACCAAGCTTCTAATCCAAAACATGAGCAAGTGCGATGATTTACAAGCAATTGCTTAAACCACCCCTGGGAATTCAATGTTATGATTACCAAATTTTATTCTCTGTGATCTTTTTATCTTAATGTATAATCTACAATTGTAAAATTCGTATATTTTCTAGCTTTTTTTCCTTGACAATGGACTAAAATCGAGCTTTTGAATAAATTGGTTTATATATCTATTAATTTAGAATATTTGTGTAGAAATAAAATTTATTTAAATATAAATAATTATATAAAGAATCAAATTCAACGCTGTAAAATGATTTATATAGTAATTTTATTTAGCAGTAGGAATGAAGCAGTATACCATTAATTGTTTGTTAAATACTTCAATGACATTTTAAAATTTTAAACTAATATCTAAATGAAAATTTAGAAAAATCACATCATTTCCTATGGATAATATTGACACGAAATAACATCAAACAAAAGGGAAATGATTTGTTCATTGTACAAGGTGCATCCTTAATCTTCTTGCCTTGTTCTCCATCTTTCAAGTATTTCTGATGCTGGCGGCGATTCTGAGAAAGGAGTTCGTATTCCAGAAGTTAGCAAATCCAGTGTTGAATCAATAAAATAAGACTCTTCGTTGTGATCAGAACAGGAATGTTGCCTTCTTTGAGCCCCTGCAGGTGAACTGCTTTCCAAATTGTCGATTTCTTCCTGCAAACTCGCATTGGCGCTGCTCTCTGGATCAAGCATTTCAACGAGATTGCCAGAATAGGAAGTTGATGACAGAGATGGCCACCTGCCATCTATTCGGCCAGGTACATCAACACGTTGATGATCCTTATTCTTTTCGTCAATTTCCAAGCTGCCGATCGAACCTGCAACAGACTCTGTGCCCTCCAAAAATCTTCGACCAGAAATAAAATGCAGTGACTTCAAAAAAATTGGGACGGGATCTTCCATCACAAGCCTGCGGCTCTGCAAATGGTTTAGGAGGTCTTGCAACTTCCCCATGCCCAATGCAGCGAACTCCCTCTCGAGTAAGCTGGTCCACTGACTTTCACTCACCGAAAGCGAAGCATGAGCCATACTGTTCAGTAGACTCACTGTCCTTTCAAAATCTCCTTGGGCGATGGTCTGGCATATCATTTCCGTGAAAAGCGATGTATGAGGAATTTCTTCAGCCTCCAGAATTGTGTCGAATGCATGCTCTAGCAAATGCCACTGAAAAGAAACCAGACCATACTAGTAAGTTAATCAGTATGCATACTTAGAACTTTTGCAACAAGATTACATAACGAGCAAGCTCAGGCCTATAAATATTCTAACTGACGTCTAACGCAGAACTGTAAACAAAAAAGACAAGAACCATGGAAAAGGCGCCTCATTGTTACTAGAAAATCGAGGTTAGAGCCTTGTCTCTGCTACAACATTTTACATAGATGTCCCTATCTAAATTTCATGCCAAATATGCTTTAGTACAAGAACGTGCAGAATAATTGAGCCAGTATGACACCATACGGAAAAGATTCTAATCAATTTCCTTAGATGAATTGATGAATATAAAACCATGTCTGAAACCATTCTGGGTCATTTTCTTTTTGGTATTCTTGATCTTCAATAAGTGTACAATATAGATTGTACCATAAAATTTAATAACAAGACATCATGAGATCCATGAACCTGAGAAAGCTGAAAAAAATAGTAAATAGAAGCTTACCTTTCCAGCTCTGGATGCTTTAACTAGTAACCATGAAAATTTCCTGTGATCTAGCTGGAAACCAGACAAAATCATCTCCTTGTAGACATACTCAAAGTACTCCCATTGTTGGGAAGAAGCAGATACCTCTAGCATAGATTTATATGAATATGAATCCAGCTGAAGAGATGAATAATTTCCGGAGGACTCTAAACCACCATGTGTCGCTTTAGTAGCTTCAAATAGTTCTTTAGCAGTTGCAAACATGTCGGCACAAGAATAAACTTTCAGCATGGCATTTATGGTTCCAACATTAGGAGCACAGTGGTCTTTCATATGTTCAAAAATTGAGATGCAGTCACCAACGAATCCACCATCCAATGATGCTAGGATCATACCAGTGAATGCTACCTCCAAAGGTTTTCTAAAAGGGAGCCTTTTTAATTTCTCAACCTGCAATTTTAACATTGAAGAAACATAATCGGTTGATAATATAGCAGCAAAATACAGAAAGAACCATAGCAGGCAGATTAATACTACTAAAGCATGTAATAATGAACATCAAAGAGAAGTGAATATTTATATTTGCTCAAAGATCAATCAGATTAGTCAAATAAAAAGATAAACTGCACAAACTGTATAAGCGACCAATATTTATAGTTTGCATGTAAAAAAATTATATTTCATAGAGAGCTTTGCTTTCTAATAAGAAATAGATAGCAAAAAAATGTCCTAGTAAATCAAAAGAAAGAGTTGACGCATCAACTGAGAAAAAGATAGGCTTCGGCAGTAATAAAGCAAAAGAACAGGTTGAGAATATGATAACACATCATGCTGATAGGAACCAAAGCAGTTTGTTTAACAGTGCACGTTATTCACATAGTATTTCTAGTTCAATAAGCAAAATCTCTTAGTATCAAACGCCAGAGTCACTGCGCCAGAGGCGGCAATGCATTTAATTCCCAGAGCCAATAGATCAGATGTGCATGGTGCATAACAATAACATCTCAGAACACGTTTTAAGACAAAATAACTAAATTGATAGAACAATTACAAGAATATATGTGTGTTAAGAGAAAAAAAAAAAAAAAAAAAAGATGACTAGGAACTCTCCTTCTGATGTGAATGAAAACCAGCAAATATAATCAGTATGTGCATGATGCGTATATGCTAAATCAGAAGCATCAGAGAAAATGTTTTACCACACAAAAATAATATCATATGAAATGGTAAAGAACCCTCATTCTTCTACTATGAAAATCAACAAATAAAAGAAATACATTCTCCAGTGGAACACAACTAATATATGATTGTGCATAAGTTAGTATAAATGCATACAGCTGCTTTAATAGAACAGATGCTGATAAAAAAACTGCACCTCAATCATCGCATCTCGCCATCTACCTTTGTTGCAAAGGCAACATGCTAACTCGTAATAGACGCTAGCTGCTCCAACAACTCCTCTCTGTTCCATTTCCATGACAGCTTCAAGTGCGTCATCTATTTTACCTTCTTCCCAATAGGATCTAACAAGAACTGCAACCATAAAATCAGTGGAATTCTCCCCCAGCATCAGAATCGATGTAAAAAATATATAAAAATAAATAAACATAGTACCTCTGTAGGTTAGTGCTTTGGGAGCTATTCCACCTTTTCGCATCTTTTCAAAGAACTTGTGTACCAGATCATACTTTCCCGCTTTCAGCATGACCTTTCAACAAGCAGTTCCTGTAAGACTATAGTTGAAAGTGTCTCTTCAGAAAATAAGAGGGAGATGAGTATATCAGTAAATCTTAACACTGTTTGGTGGTGATATGGACCATCACAATGCAGTACTATAAAGTGTAAACACAAAAGAGGCAAACACTAAGAACCACCACCACTCAATATCAAAAAAGAGGAACAAGGTGGAGGAGAGGCAAGCTCCCTTCTCTCTCTCCTCCACTTGGTATTAGTATATAGAGTGATCACCACCACTCATTGGTGTAACCCAGTTTGACCAAGCTCCAAAACCAACAACCACCCAGCTAGGATCAGCTATATGGATCCTCCTATGCCTAGATCCATACATAATATCTACTTAGGTTTTAACACTAGCTGACAACCTACATAAGTCTCCTCCTTTATCTGGATTTATTGGCCATGGGCAGACCAAGCTCCAAAATCACAAACTAAAATCAAGATACTGACTTTCAGCTGTTACCAAGTCATTTAAAGTTGTTCAAAAAGACTTCCATCCTTCGGTATGTAAAAAACCTCAAAAAAGCATTAAAAAAAAAACAAATCACTATGTTGAACTGTTTAACAGAGTTTGTATAAAAATGATCACATATTATCACTTGTAATGAACCTCCATCAAAATTATTCTTCTTTTACAATTGATTCGTGATCCAAATTTTCAGACCAGCAAACATAAAACAAATCTTCAAGATTACAGCTTTAGCTTACATCCCTATATTAAACCATAATTAGGTTCATCCACAAAACAATTGATCAGCTATTGCAACTTACTGAATTTGCTCACAAACAAAAATTATCTAAAGAGAACTCAGATGTTGTTTTTTGCAACAGATATAAAAGCTGGCAACTCATTGTTAGAACAAGATTGCACATTAGGAGCAGATATTATGAGGAATCATGAATTTCAGAGATCTAAGGTGAATGAGAGATTCAGTCAGATGTCACAACTTCTAGTTTTTAAGCTTCTTAACAAGCAGTTGAGAATTTCAAGAGAATAGACAAACTGGCAATGATTTTCAAATTGAGAACTCAAGACTTTTTGGCAAGTTGAAAAATTAAATTTTTTCTTGCTTATGATATCTAAACCAAAGAGTAATCCGGAACATACTTCCATGGCTAAACCATATGTCGCTCCAGTAGGTTTTAAACCACTATATCTCATCTGTTCCAGCACCCAAAACACTCCCTTCCATTGATGGGATGGAATGCAGGCATTCAAAACCTACAAACAAGTTAACATAAAATAAAAAAGAAACAATTAACAGAATGCAGTTAATTTATAATGGAAAAAAGAGACAATTGTAAACAGATAAAAAATTCACACAGCATTATAAATGACAATATCTGGTTCCAAGCAGGGATCCCAATTTCTGCGATTCATGTTCTTAAGCTTTCTGGAGGGTTTTACTTTCATGCAATTGATAATGTTGATCAGCTCATGTACAAGACCAGCTTGACCAAGTGTGACCGAGATACTATGGTATGCAGCCATGTCTGGATATAACTGCCCATCTTCCTAAGATCATTAAAATAGGGAAAACTATACAGTTAGAAATGATGAGGTGTAAAAGAGGATGAAAATATTGAAATCAAATAAAAGTATTACCTGCATTTTCTTAAACAGTTGAAGAGCTTCAATTGGTCTCCTTGCCTTTCCAAGAACAGACAAAAGCTTGGTGTACACAAACCTACAAAATGGAGCTGAATGCATCAGTACTGAGTTATTCACATAGTTATTCCAAACTTTCCGTTATCATAATGATTCAAGGAAAACAAACAGTCCACAATTAGGAAAGGCATGGCTGCAGCAAGCAAGCACCCGTTTTAAGGCGAAAACCACTTCCATATGGCATACCTGCTTTTCTTATGCTTGTAGTTCTTTTCATTGTATACCCATTCCACAACAGACAGAGCAGAACTCCACTTTCCAAGATGTCCCAACCGTTCAACTATTTTGAGTAGGGACATCTCTGTAAACAATATACCTGATTTCCTCATCATCCATGAAAACTTCCAATCCTGCATACTTAGGTCCGAACTGCTCAGCCTGAATGATAAATAGATCCTTAGAGTGGTTGACTTAGTAGTTCAAATGTAAGCAAATAAACTTTCTGATCATATAGGCAAAAGTCAACTGCTTGGTCATCAAATTAAAAATGTAAGCAGAATATATTTGTTATTATACAGAGAAATGATGATAATCAGCGTTTAGGCGATAAAGATTGCTGTGCATATCATATGAAACGTATAGTCCATATTAACATTACAACAAGAAGAAGAGTTATGACCCAACTATTTGAGGTTATTACATGGATCTTATCCATCATTATGCTTCATGTAAGGCCATATCTCGCATGATAACTGATGCGGTAATGCAAGAGGGCCTTGCAGAGCCAAGTCATAGTCAACAGGGTAGTCAAGGTAGACGGGTAGCTAGCTGAGCCCCCTAATCGGAGAAGGTTGGCCAACCCGGGTGTTCGCCCGGTCACTATGAGGGATGAACTCGCCAACACACCCTAAGGTTCAAGGACTTGGCTTGACCGACCGACCGGGCAGGTTGCCCAATCGGGAGGGTCACTTATCTTCCGGAGGGGCTAGCTGAATGGCCAATGCCCCGTCCGAATAGCCGCCTATCATATGAATGACTCCACTCCACCTACCCCTATGTCGCCTAGCACACTGGTTGTTAGGTGTCAAAGGAGGTGTCTCGTACCCTTGGTACGGCCGAAGCTCCCAAACCTAACAAAGTACAGAAGCGGCATACCCAGATAAGATAAGATAAGATAGGGTG
>JBBPFP011216561.1:0-10828 GCA_037974795.1 Kaempferia galanga
ACGGGGGGGGGGCCGTGTCCCCCCCCCGGTCCACATGTAAATCCGCCACTGCTGATTGTTCAACTCCACGAACATCCAAAAATGCTCATAGTAAAATTTAAATTCTTAATGAAAATCATCCTTGCCATTTAATACCGTACCGTCCCGTGGGACAGACATATATAATCTGTAAAGATCCACACAAGTATTGACCTATTTCCAGCCTTCGATGGAAGAATCCAGCCAGAGAGCAGGCATGATCTTTTGGTCCATATTTTATGAACCACTCTTGGTCTATTCTAATCTACATTGTTGGATCAAATCAGGAATTCATATATTAACCTCTTTTGATCTGATCCAATGGTTTATATTTTATAGATCAGGAGTGATCTACAAAATATGGACTAGAATATTCTTACTCGTTAGAGAGAGGGCTCTGATGGGCTTGAGGAAGAGAGAGACGAAGGTTCGAGTAAGAAGGCGACTAGTTTTTAACGGGCCCGTTAAGAAGGCCTTTTAGTGGGCTGGGGCAGATTGGTTTTAGTAGTCCGGTGCTTCGCCACTTTTATTAGGCTGAAAGGGCGAATCGATCGAACTCGTCGCGTGGGACAAAACGAGGTGGCCATGGCAGCGACGCCGCTCCCTCCGGCGATTCAAGGAGGTCCTCCGCAGGATGTGGGGAACCCCGGCGTCGTCGCCTCTGACGGGATGCCGCAGCCTCCGGGGACCGACATGACCGGGATATGCTTCCGCGATCAACTCTGGCTCAACACTTACCCCCTCGACCGCAACCTCGTCTTCGACTACTTCGCCCTCTCTCCCTTCTACGACTGGTCCTGTAACAACGAGCAGCTGCGGTCTCGGTCCATTCACCCGCTCGACCTCTCCCATCTCTCGTTAGATGAGATCCCCTTCGGCTTCGTTTGTTTCCTTTTCTTTGACCTAAAGGTCTCGCCTTTGAGCTGATTCTGTGTATGCGTGTGCGATCAGGAAGATGACGGGGACGGAGTACGCGCTGAGCGAGGTGATGGAGCCGAACCTGTTCGTGATCAGGAAGCAGAAGAGAGACGGGCCGGAGAAGGTCACCCCCATGCTCACCTACTACATCCTCGACGGATCCATCTACCAGGCGCCGCAGCTTGCTAGTGTCTTCGCGTCACGGATTGTGGGTTCTTTTCTTTTCTTTTCTTTTTGGGCTTTTTACTTTCTTCGAAGTCGCAGGAGCTGCTTGGCAGATGGCATATTAGTCTCAAATTCACGTTCTTGCTACAGGGAAGGGCGCTTTATCATATATCGAAGGCTTTCAATACCGCAGCCTCGAAATTGGAGAAGATTGGTTATGGTATTTGGCTGATTAACTATGTTTGCTACTCGTTTATTAAATCGTAATGATAGATAACTTGATCTAGTCTAGCTACAACTACAGGAGCTATTCCAAACCCTAGCTACATATAGGATTGGATATGGTATTTGGCTGAGTACCTATTCGTTCTATTGAAACCCTGGATACAACTATAAGAACTAGTGCATTTTGAATATTAAAAGCTAGAAACGTGAACTGAAAATCTCTCTGCTTGCATTTTTTAACACCTTAGCCATGAGTGTGCCATTTACAAGCAACTAAAATCATTGAATTGAGTTACATGCTACAACATGCCCACGTGCAATTTGAGCACTTTCCCATGCATTTACACTAATCTTATAAATATTTGAACTTTTCAGTCAATTATGTTCTTGCTATACTATAAGAAATATCTTGTTAGTGTCCTTCCTGCTCTATGCTCTTTTTTTTAAATAAAAAATAAAAAAAGTTTTTATATAGTCATTATCTAACATGTTTGTTATAGTAAGAAACACAAAGCTGCTACTCTTCTAGAGGCTTTATGACTTCAACTGTCTGAAGCTTAATAAACGTGATGCATAAAATTGTTACGCAAAAGGTGTTTAGTGATGATTATTGCATGTTTATTTCCATAGGAACCTATCATGTGTATTTGCCTTACAGCTGATGCTGAAAACGAAGAGTCCAACTCAGAATCGATTACTGGGAAAGAGGCAATTGACCTCAAGGAACTGAAACGAGTTGATCATATTCTTGCCACCTTGCAGCGCAAGGTAATTTATCTTCTTATTATGCATAACGTAAATATTCCCATATGAAAAACAAAAAGAAATGAATTTTGGATCTGAGAACTCACAACATCTGATAATTGTTAACATTGGAGAAAATACATAGCATTTGGATAAGATAGAATTTATTTATAAGTTCTTTTAACAATGTTCAGAAAACATTCTGAATGTTTGTCGAGCTCAAGGGTAAATTTTCTACCTTCATTTGAATTGTTAATGTTGGGAAGTTTTAGTTACGGCCTAACACTAAATAATAGTGGGATACCAATCTTTATTTTCATATTGGCATGTAGACAAGTACCAAAATTACTTGGGTAGATGAAAAAAAGGGCTGGGAAAAGGAGCTGTAAAAAAAACGTGGATGGCATATTTTCTTATCTTTTCGCTGCCCCTCGCTTCTCTTCGATTCAGACATCCAAGCAAACAAACCAAAGAAGTGTGTTTTATAATTATGCGAGCCTTGCAACAACTAAAACAAGAACAATCCATGTCTTGTGTACTTGACACGTGGGTATTTATGTCCATTGCGCAAACAGTGAATGCTAGGAACTGCATGAGAATTCCTATGTTAACTTTCCTTTACAGTTATAATGCTTATGGTTTCTAGCATGAAGTTACATTTCCTTGAAGTTAACTTGATGCAATATAGTAGTTGTTCCTTACCTGTCTTGGGTTTCATGGGGCCTCTTTCCATCCAAGGATATTTCTGCCCTAGCTTTTCTTTAAGTATTTTGTTTTATGTCAAAGGTAATATCTTCGAATTCTTGAATAATGCAGCTGCCCCCAGCTCCTCCACCACCCCCATTCCCTGAGGGTTATGCTCCATCGGTGTCGGAGATGGAGAAAGACCTGGAGAGCCAACGAGCAACAGAGCAGCCAACGTCTGTAGACCCAATTATTGACCAAGGTCCTGCGAAAAGAACTAAATTTTGAGGAGCATTACATTACACTTTCAATTGATGTATTATCATTATAGATTTATTTATGAATTTGAAACAACATGGTGATGGATGGTCCAAGTTTTCATTTGTTCCAGACCACGAGTGGCAGCCATTTTTTGTCATGTACTTCCCACGATGTAAAATTCTTTTCACCTTTAGATTAAGAAATAGTATCTTACCTGCTCAATGAGTCTTTTTTGTTAGATCCCATTCAAGGTTCTTCCCATAAAGGGTTGTAAAAAAGATGAACCAAGCTTGATTTTGTTGAAGTCCATTGTTACTTCATCTCATTTTTGTGTCACACTTTTCTAATATCAAACAATTACAAATTGAACTCATATTTTGAGCTGGCCATGAATATTTCAAACTTTATTATTCATGGTGAAAATTAGGCAAAAGCGCAACCTCATTGCCATAATGAATTGCAAGTTAAATTTTTTGCTCCTTTTCCATTTCCTTTGCACTAATACAACCTAATACTTGTTTTTCTCTACAACCCAAACAGATCAATAAAATGCTTGGGCAGTTCTTTTACCTACTTAATCTTCTTCTCCATAATACACCAGACGTGACCTCATTTAGGTTAATACAGTCAGTCTGTACAGTCCTAAGATTTCTGGTTACATCTCTACATTTATACACTTTCACAATGCAGACAGGATAGACTCATCCCATCGCCTTCAAGATACCAGTATGCCACCAAGACAATGAGTGTGCTCATGACTCATAACCCATGTCCCTTTCCAAAGAACTAGCATCCAATCGATCCGACATTGTCCTGTTCATGACTGCTATTTTGAATGAGTGAATTTAGAAACACTTGGGGGGCTATTCAGATTGATGAAGTCTAGATCTCCAGAATTCTCTTCTGTGGTTGTTGAGTCACTTCTGCTCTCGATGCTACAAGAGGAACTCTCGTCGAAAAGAGAAGAACTATCATTAGAAGAATCAGTTGGAGGCTGAAATCCTTTGTCGACTGAATCTGATGGTGGAAAATTATCATTCTCCCTCTGTACTTGCTGCTGGAATAAGTCCTCCATATCGTAACCACCAAGCTTTCCCTTGGCTTCCTTGCTCTTAGTCTTCCTTGCTTGTACAATGTCACAGGCCATTGCCTTCCTTACCGACCTTGGAGCACGCGGCAAGCACCTATTTGAAATTTCATCTTAAGAAAAATTTCAAAAAAAGGAAATTAAAGAAAGAACATGCAGCTTGAATGCATATAACATTACTACCTGGCATAAAGAAGTATGTAAGGACCTTTTGACAAAACCTTTTTGAGTCCCACATGTTTTACCTGCTTAAAATTCAGAAATTCGTTAACGCCGGAAAATGTTTTTTTTGGTAAATCTAAATTAGTCAATGTTCCAAAAATCTCAACAGTAGTTGGAAATACCTTGCTATCATCAATCTTATACCATTTGCTCTGTGTATCCTTCACATAACAGACATAGTGACCAGAAAAGGTTGAATTTCTAACATCTTTATGGACGATCACTGCATACAGCTGATAAACGGGGGATGCATCATCTCCACACATATAAAGCGCTAAATTGAGATACTCCGGAAACTGAATCAACTTGTTGAGTTTCTCAAATTTACCAGACTGTAGAAAGATAAAGACACAAAAGAAACTGAACTTACTATTGGGACAATTCAAAATAAAACAACTGAAGATGAAAAAATTCAATGACCATAGTGATCACCTGAAACCGCTTCAATACGACGGTTAAAATGTTGGGAGCCTCCAATATCGCCAATCTCTTTCTTGCTTGCTCATATGACTTACATCTGACAAGCGAAGAAAGATGATATAAAATACCTTAGTAGAAGAGCACAAGAATAGCTTAGCACTTTGGCCGTAATTATCTTTGAAACTTGGAAAGGTGATAAATGCAAATATTGTTATATCGGATGAGATCGATGTGTGCGGATAAACAAATCTACCATCTACTATCTTCTTTATTTGACATATCCTCACTTGAAATATCCTTCTGCCAAGATTAACCTGAATTATAGTGACTATAAAGATTTATTTAGCAAAGATGGAAGGGTAACTTGAGTATATTTAAAAGTTACTCTCAGTCGGTCAGTATTCTTCGAAAGAATTGTAGTTAGATTCAGGTCATCTGAACTAATCCTGGATTAAACAATAAATTACTAACCTGTTGCACTCATACTTGTTCTCCCCGTCTAAAATTTCGGGAGATGTAAAATGATGAAGTGCTTCATCAAGGGTAGCAATGTCTCCATGTATCTCCACAGTCAGGTCCATCATTCTTTCACAACGTTTTGATTTGACCTTACACTTATTGCACCTTATCTGCACTCGGAATATCGAACATTTACCCTTTTGCAAAGTTGCTAAACAGCAAGATTCGGCATCTAGTAAACTCATCGGTTTTTTATTAACAAGATCTATAAACAAATTACTTTAGACATCAAGTAGCCACCAAAAGTTTGCTGTATGAGTGTTGTTTCCTCTGCTAACACGCCTTCTGGCTTTTCTCTGGCTTCTTTTAAGCATTCAGATTGCATAACATCAATTGCATACCTGTGAAAATATATAAATAAACATAATGCTACTAAATACAATGAATTTATGAGAAAGAAGACATTTTTTATATAGTTCCCAAACAATCTTTGCATTTGTCAATCATCACTAAATGTTTTTATATGACTTTCTAATAAGGACTACTTTGCATTTTGCAAGAATGATTGTTCGGAAACTACTCTGCCAGGTTGATAATGCCACTGAATGTTTACATAACTTTCTAAATGGACCTAATTTGCAAGAGTCAGCAAAGCCAAACTTCATGTAGAAACTAATCTGGAGGTACAAAAGTAGCTTGGGGGATAATAAGACATTAATGTTTAACCTCAAATGTGCATGCAACATTGTCTTTCGCAATCAAGTGTCATGAGCAGGAAAGAAATGTCTGGTGCAAATACCTAAATGGAGCGAGAAAAATATGCAGTGCATGAGTTCTTAATGCTTACTACGATTGATATAATCTAACTCCAATTTGTAACAGGATCTCCCTATCGTCATTTTCTTTTATACCAAAAAACAAAAGCAAGATATGAGTTAGCAGGCAAAAAAAGGAATCAATAAAATATAATTTGAAAAACCACGATTTATGATCCAATGATAATTTCTCATCCAACTAGGTCTTCAAGCATTCAAGAAAATGTACCACCACAAACGATACAAAAATATTATGCAAAAAGAGCTTATAAGATAATCAATATATGAGCTTCAGTATGATGACAATAATATATGAAAACAATCTGGACAAGAAAAGTAACTTCAGATGCAAGACTGACCTCAAAAATTCATGGGCATCTTGTTGCTGCCCATGAGTAAAGTTACTTCCAATCTTGTGTAAATGGGAGAGTAACCCTAGTGGGGATAAAGGTGATTCACTTTGCTTCGTGTGCATCACGAGTCTCTCAAGTTCACATGTAAAACACCACTCTTTCTTTGGACCTAGTCATGGTGGCACACATTTTATTAATTTTTTTTATGTATTTAATAAAAGTAAAAAAAAAAACTCAAGTAGCCATTGAGCGTACATTTCATGGAATGAAGACCGTTGAGAAGATATGTTGACAATGGCCGAGTAAATGCCAAACACTGGAGAACAACATTAGCATAACAGCTGCAATATAAAAATGGACATGCTCAAGTGAGTTAACAACAACAACCAGAGTCCCAACCAAATTTAAACCAGTTGTTTATAGGGCATATACTTGGGTGCAGTTAGGTGTATCATGAGTTAATGATAACATGAAAAAAAGGTTAAGATGATATGTATATCAAAAGACCAAAAATTTATGTAGTTAGACAGTAATTAACTAACTAACTAACTAGTTGAAGGTGTGGATGATAGGAGGAGACTAAACAAAACACTATTTAACTTAACTGAAAGCGAATTAACACAACTTTATCTAGCTTGCAACCAGCATCTTTGACGAAGATTTGCTGTGCAAGAACAATACTAAAAAGATACATGAGGAAATGACGATTTTCCTTGCCCTTGCCACATAGTGACATTGCTAAAAAGCTTAATACAATTTCACTTGCCTAGACCTTGCTTGAGCTATGAAAAATTAGAAGCAGCAGAAGGAAGATCAAAGAACTAAGAGAAACAAACTAGCACATGGAAAATCCTTAATAGACAAATCACGCAGAACAGAATTTGCTACCTGTTGCCATTGTTGGTAAGACCACAAGGATGCAACTGAATCTTGCCAGGGTTGTAGAGTTTGATGAAGAGATGATATGGGAAAAGCATCTGTAATGATTAGATAAATCAAGAGGAACATGATTAGGTGAAAGTAAGCATTAGAGCCACAACAAATTTGAAATTTGGCACACCCATAAACACTCGTCAGAATATACTTTATTAATTTAAGTAATAGGACAGAACAACTTACCAATTCGGAAGGGTAATTCCTTGAAGTTTTATAAGGTGTAGGCTGTTTAAGAACTATCTTTGCAGAAGTTGGCAGACCGTTTGAGGTAGCACCAGAAGCATCGTCTGATCTAATTGATCCTCTAACAGCACTGCCTCTTTCTAAGGATTCACAGGAAGTGGCAGCCTGACCACCACTGTTATCTGATATTTCTTTAGAAGCAAACGCTAAGGATTTCAATGTATTGGACTTAAGTGACTGCGTTTTGATTGCCGTACGATTAGCAACAAGATCTGATGTCTCTATGTTTGAGGCAGGAACCTCATTATGCTGTGTCTGAGATTTAACCTCTAATAAAGTAGGGGCACCTGGTGCTGAGGACTTTGTCGACACTGACACTGCATTTCCTACAGCAGCAAAAGAATTAGATGATCTAACTAGTTCTTCAGGAGAAACTTTTGGGGAACTAGGAGACGCAACATTCATAGCATTTCCAGAAGTTGATAACAGATCAGAAGCAAATGCAAAAGTCCCGGAAGTTTTGGATTCCATTAAGTATATCTTGGCAGCTATTGCTCTAGTAGTAGACATTGGAATTCTATTGCCCGAGTTTGAAGTCTCCTCCTCTGTCTGGGGTTCTGTCTTTGAGGAAAGAGCATGAAGAGAATTTGTCACTTTTAAACTTGATGGGCTAATCGCTGTAGAATGATTCACCTCTGTTTCAAACGTAGATGGCTTCTCCTTTAAGGAAGGATTTGATCTAGCAAGCTCAGGAATCAATGAGGCAGAAGGATTTGCATTGTAAGCATCAGGTCCAGTTTCGGGGTTAGTAGTAAGAATATCAGAAGATAAAGTCTCCCCTAACCTAGGATCGAGTTCTTCAGGCTTGTCGGCTTCCCTGAGAGCATTAGGGGATGCCGATTTGAGTGTAGAAGACCTCCCTGGAGACTCAACTGCCGTGGTATTTAATCCTTCATTAGGCTCTAAACTCTTCTCCAATAAATCAGGCTCCTCGGATTGCATTCTATCCAAATCATTAGCCTTCATTGAGTCGCATTTGCTATCATTGATAATTGGAGGATGACATTCATCTTTGTGGCCCCGTCTCCAATGAATAATCTGGCATTTTCTAGAGCTGCAATGAACAAGAAAAGAAAGTGAATTTTTCATCAGATAAACAAAGAAGTGAACAATATATATATTGTAGATGCAGGGTCGATATGACATCAAGTCGAAATCTTTAGAAATTGTGTCCAATAAAAGACCGAGCAAAGATTCAAGAACTCCATAACGAACAGCTATAACAAAACAACTCCAACCAAGAGAACAGAGCATTTTCCGGTGCAATTGTGGGTTCCGAATTGGAAACTTACAACAACGGGGAAAACCCTAGTTGAAGCAATTCAAAAATGGAGACAGAAGCCTGCTATCGCCCCCAAAAGACAGAACACTTGGAGAAATGCTTGAAATTAAGAGGAGGGAAAAAGGGAAAGAATTCGCACGCGCCTACCAGTATCTGACAGTCTTGCATTGTCCGCACCTCGCCATTGCAGGATTGAAGCACACGAGGCATTCCGGCGGCCGCACCGAGGTGTATTTTTCCACGCACAAAGCCGCAGCCGAAGCCGACACGTAGGCTTTCATTGCCTCCGCCTCCTCTCGGATAGACTCCTGCGCAGCGAGGAAAGCCAACCGACGGACCTCTTCCTGCCTCACCGTGGCCAGCCGCCATCTCCACCGCACCACGAAGGCGAACACGGGAGCGACGAGGAAGACGAACAGCGGCGCCCATGAACGCCTTAGGTCTTCTTCCGGAGGCATTCTCCCACCGTCTAAATCGGAAAGGCAGCTCCTTTCTCAGACCAACTCCGCCCCGCCGGACGCCACATATGTCCACCGCGCCGGCCACTCCGCAAGGAGAGAACTGCCTCCTCCACCGCGGAGATGTTCAACCCACTACCTCGTTCCTCGTGTACGCTTCTAGTGCAGCGCCAGATCCTTCGCCGGCGGCGCCGGCGTTGATGGAAACAAGAGGACGAGAGAGAAAGTACGAAGCCGCACAACTGGCGGTGTTTAATGGCGATCAAAATAATCAATGCAGACAAAAAATGGCAGGCCAAAAATTGTGGTGACCTTCAAGAACTCGCAGCTTATCCTGCTCGATCACTCATCAGAAATTATTCACTTTGACCCAAATTAACTCATACTCTTCTTAAATTCACCAAATTTATCTAAAATTCCCGACATATGACCATAAAATACAAATTAAGAAATTAAAATAAAAAAGCAAGTCGCGATCACTTTCTTAGATCATGGGCGAGGTGCATATTTTTATAACCATATGCAAAAAAATAAAAAATAATAATAAAATGACAACAGCTAATTTATTTCTCAATTTTAATTATAGATTTTCCGTCCCAGGTGTTTAAAATAACAAAAATTGTGGATGCGATAAAAAAAAGACAATATTAAAATGACGTCATGACAATCTATACTATTGTCGTTGACCAAATCCTATTGGCCGGATGGATTCGATTGCGATCCGAGGTTCAATTCTCTGTCGACGGCTTTCAAGTCACGCCCATGTTTTCAACTTTATAATCATTTAGGTCTTGTTTGAATACTCTCACTGTTCCACGATTCACGTCTTCCAACTGGTTCCGAAAGTCTCCCTTTTTTTTATTAATTATTATAAATTAAAATTTCATTTATCAGATTTAATTTGGCGGGTAATATCTAAATCAAATCGATAAATTTAATCAGTTAACTCGGTAATGAATTGCATGATGATGATAACTATATTCTGTGATGCATCAGTTTTATTTGGATCAGACCCGACTTAAGCCTTTTAAGGTCTATGCCTAGGACCCAATTTTATTAGGACTCATTGATTAATTAATTGAAGACATGGAGAAATTAAATTGGGTCATTAATATTAATTCATTATAGTATATACGTTCATAAATGCCATGCAAATTTTTTAATTACACCTTATCAATTAAATAATTATGTCCGCTTCCTATTTATATCTTACAAATATCCTTATTTAGTCATTAATTCCCTTCCATAGTCATAATTTGATGTATTCATCCTATTTTACAATTAGGCCACACTATTCTATTTAATTATATATCTTATAAAATCTAATAAATTCTTTTCTTCTCAATATCTACTCCGTATCCTTTTCTTTTCTCATTAGTGATTATTTACATTTCTCCACTCTTCTTCTCCCTTGATAATATTTTTTCTTCGCTTTTTTCTTTATCTTCCTTGATAATAACATAAATTAATTTTATATCAGTAAAACTAAATTTTATATAAAATTTATTTTGTAAAAATAATAGTTTATTTTTAAAAAA
>JBBPFP011216778.1:0-10826 GCA_037974795.1 Kaempferia galanga
AGATGCTAATAGCCACTTCCACTATGGCGGTGGAGTTCATAGCCTGCTATGAAGCTTCCAACCACGGGATATGGATGTGGAACCTTATCACAGATTTACATATCATTGGGGGTATTGTCAAGCCATTGAGCATCAATTGTGATAACAAAGCTACAGAATTGTATTCCAAGAACAACTGGAGTTCATCGAAGTCTAAACACATCGACATAAAATTTTTGGCAATTAAAGAAAGGGTTCGAAGTGGTCAAATAATGATAGAGCATATTAGGATAGATTCCATGTCAGTAGATCCACTTACCAAGGGTTTGTCACCCAAGGTGTTTCATCAGCATGTGCTGAATATGGGGGTTCTTCCTTTTGTTGAAGTATCTATTATGTAGGAATTTGTATTTTGTGTGATGCTCTATGTTCGTGAACATATATTTTTGGCTCATTGCATATACTGAAGTTTTTCTATATATGTGTATGATTCTGACTCTTTTTTATATATAGATATCATATTTATTGTTGCGGTCTTGCATTTGGTTGTTGTAAATATGATGTGGATTCCATTTGGAGTCATAAAGTTGATTCATGATTTACCACTGTGGTTTGATATAAGGTTTTAGTAAATATGATTTGGACATAATTTGGGTCATAAAGAAAACTTATTCAAAATGGACACTTATAGATCATATTTCATGTCATTTTTGTACTGCACATCCACATATAATTTATGTCGTTAATGATATTAGTACTGTGATTACTATTGGGTCTTGTTACAATTATAGTAGTTATGACTTCTTTAGTCCTGTACTAATTGATTTAATGGACTATATTATTTAAAGGAATATTTAACTCATAAAGTTTTTAGCATGTTGAGTTCAACTAAAGGGTTGTGTTGTGTATAAGGAATCAGGTATAACCCAAGTAGGAAATTATAGGATTAAGTCCACATGGGTAGATTAAATCCAAGTGAATTCATATGAATGGACTCAATCTCTATAAGGTGGACTTACACTTGATTAACACACACAACTAATTATCATTAAAGAAACTAAACTTAATTAAATGATCTAATGCATCATTGCATATAAAAAGGGGTTGGATTAAATAGATGTAGATTCAATGTGTAGATCCAATAACTCAGTTTATTAACATTAATGGGAACAAACTTTTATGGTGGATAATCCCCATACGTTGGGCCAAGTATATAAAAATGAGGTTGGTTCAATTATGGCATGCTAAACTTAGTATTTTTCCTCTTCTTGCTTCTTCTCACCCATTGAGAAGAGACTTGGCATTGCCGGCTCAATCCTGTGGGAAACATCTGCTGCACTCACATGATATCCGATGATAAGTAAGAAACGATAGTTTTCCGATGGATTTAGATAAGTCTTACCTTAAAAATTGATGATAGTTAGATCCTTATTATAGATACATCCTTGCATTACAATTCTAACATCTTGAGCTCTTCATCAAACTTGATTTAGTTGTTTCCCGAGCTCTACACCAAGTTTAGTTCTTCGAGTTTTCACTCAACTATTCTGGGTTCTCTTTCTTTACTTAAATGTTTCCCGAGCCATATCCACTTAGTTCGGTTCTATAAGCCCTTAGAGTTGTTTCTTCAGCTCTCCGTCAATTTTGATTTTAAAAGGTTTTTTTTTCAATAGGTCATATCCATTTTTTTAATGAAATCAATGGGGCATATCCATGGTTCATCTCTAGGTTTTCTATAAACATAATGTTCATCATCTACGCGGTTATTAGCCACACGCTTACATGATTTATGATCTAACAAACAATCCATGATCATCATTTTCGATGAGCAACAATTGCCTTCATCATAATATATGTGATTTTCCAAAGACACAATCTCTAAGGTATTTCTTATTTATAAATGCTCGTATATTATAAATTCTTGTCTTTTAATGTCTAGTGTCAACGCACTAAACACTTAATGAAATAAAAGCTTTATTAATTTCCCTCATGCTGAAAAATTTTAATTTCAAATAAATTTATAAATTATCTCCTATTTTAAAATCAAGAATAGATGAACATTCTTCTTACGTAAAAAAACAAAAAACTTTCATAGTCAATCTATTAAATTTTACAATATAATAATATTCTTCTTAGGTGCTTTTAAAATCTCATCATAATAAACTAACAATATTAATGTTGTACTTAGAAACATTTTATTTTAAAAAAAGGCTAAATTCCGCAATTAATTCCAATTTTATATTATTAATATGATTATAAGATTTTGTTTGTCCTACTTAAATCGTATGCATCCCCTTCCGATCACGTGCCACGCGCGAGATCGAGGGCATCTGTTTCCCCTCACCTACGCCTGTGGAACTACTCACGCCCCTCCAATCCACGTGGGCGCTTTCTCGGCGCCACTCGTCCTCAGAGAAGGCACGCAGGTCGCCCTGGACACCGGCGGTGACCGGAACCCTTGACAGCAACTACACAACGAGGAAAGAGGAAGAAAGGTCCCAGCATAACCCAGAGACCGAGAAGCCCAGCGCCTGCGGTCTCCTTGTCTGCTTCCCTATATATACGCCCTGAGAGAGAAGGAAGAGAAGAGGACGCCTTGCTCTGCCTTCTTTCCTGTTGACGTGCAGCGGAGGTTGCTTTTGGTGTCGTCGTTGTGGCCGGCCATCGAGCGAGCGAGATATGCAGCAGCATCTCATGCAGATGCAGCCGATGATGGCTGCATATGCGTCCCCCAACCAAGTCACCACAGATATCATCCAGCAGGTGCGGCTCCTCTGCCTCTCGTCCATTGTTTATGTGCGGAAAACCCTCGATTGTATTCTCATTGTCTTCGATGGCTAATGCGAACTTTTCCTGGCTCATTTCTCCGGCTAGTTTCGCTTTTGTTGTGCTGCGAGTCCTCGATCGTGGTCTCATTGTCGTTAATGACGAATATTGGTTTCTTTCTACTCATTATGTGAGGGTTCTATTCAATCTTGTTCCAAAAAGAAAACTCGTTTTTTTTAGGGCTTGGATGTTTATTCCCATCTTGAACTGCAACAGGCTTGGTGCGTTAATGCTTAGATGATAAAATAGAGGTGTTGGCTCTTGTTATCTGCTTGATCAGGGTCCTGTTTTCGTTGTCGATTCTTTTCCATCTTGTCCATAAAAGCCAAGTTTTTTAGGGTTAATAGCGAGACGGTTGTTTAGTGCTGCCTTGTATTGTGATCTTATTCAAAAACAGTCTTGTTCTTGGGCGACAAGTTTGGTGCGCCGATGTCTCGATTTGATTAAAAGGATATGGGCTCTTTACTCCTCGATGGGAATGTGTTCCGGCTAAAATTTCAAGATGAAGGTATTTTTCTTTTAGCAAAGAATCGACGTTTTTGACGACTTTGAGGGGAACAAGTATAACTAGCCCCGTTTTGCTTTCTGATCCTGCTTTTATTATTTTTTAAAAACTTACTTTGGTTCTTAACCTCTTTCTTTGACTCTTATTTACTGCTCCATCACCTGCATTTTCAAATGCATGACAGAAAAAAACGAGGTTCTTGAACACTTTGACTTTGTGTATTTCGTGCTATTTCCTTTGTGATTCTATTCAAAAAAGAGTTTTTTTTTCAACCTTGATAGGTCATTAGTATATTGATTCTTCCTTCCTGCTCGACCAGGAATATTTGTTATGGGTTAATTTTGATGGCATTCTTTTTTTTCGACTTTGTTAGCTTGAAGGCTCCCTTCATTTGAGATTTTTCTGTATGCTTGTTCTTCCTGAGTATTCAGTATTGTTAGATCCTTGACTTGAGGATTCTATTCTTGGTCGGTAGTAGTGACTTCTTTGATAGAAAAAAGTAGTCAAACATAAAAGTATAACATACTTGTAAATAAGGTTATGCTGATTGCTTAGGCAAATGGAGGAGTTCCTTCTTTATTCATATGGGAAAATTCTGCTTTTGCCAATGCTTTTCATTTTTTAAATGTACATTAATGGTTTTAAAAATCCCAGCTTGAGCCACACAAAGAGCTGCTTAGGGTAGATTTTGAAGGTGACTTCAAAGCGACTTCATACATAGATGAGCCTGTATATGCTTGAAACAATCTTATTTAGTTCATTTTAACTAATTTAAATCAAATTGATATAAAATTCTAAGCTACTCAATTTTGAATGTTTGGTGTTTATGGTTCGCCACATAACATACATATTTTACTTATTTTTCTTACTTTGAATTTAGATAATTTTTTTTAATGTGCAAGTTTCTCTTGTGGAATCTTCAGATTGTATATAATTCTTGCATGATCTATATGGAGTATTCTATCTATTCATGTTTTTCTTATGGTATCATAGTTTTGTCAATAAGGCCAAATAGAGGTAGTGAGTAACAAATGAAAGTGTGTTACTTTATGCATCATTGGAATGTTAAAGGTAATACCAATATACTATAACGACATTTATTCCTTTTATTTATGGATAAATATAAGGATGGTTGTATTTCTTAAAGAAGGTAGCTAAATAAAAAAAATTGTCTTTTTACTGGTGCTTGTTCATGTTGCTTTAATAAGCTCAACTCTTCGAAAATTGGGGTTTGAACTTTCTTGATTTTTGTGTGCAACAAAAATCACTGCTAAACTTTCGTATGTATCACACAATAAATTACTTAGTACATTTGCATGTAATCTGATAACATTATGCACATAATCCAGTTAATGCAATCCAATTCATAAATTCATTTATTCAAATATTTTGTAAGCATTTAGTTAATTCATCAAAACAAATGAAGATTTTTTTTTGTTTATTTTCTAAAAAACGTTGCTAATTGCCTATTTATATTGTAGTACTTGGATGAGAATAAGCAGTTGATTCTAGCGATTCTGGACAACCAAACTGCTGGGAAAGCTGATGAATGTGCTGAGTAAGTCTGAAATGTCACAAATTTGATGCAAATTCTATGTTTGTATGATTAATTATGTCATTTAGGTTGATTCTTAATCCCTTGGTACAGAACAAGTAGAATGCACAAAGAAACACAAATTTATTAACTAGACACATCGTAAATGGTATATTATTATGGTAGTATCTTGTACTTGGTCACTTTTCTATTCATGATCATTTGGCTTTATTCATGAATTTATGACTTGCTGTAATTACAATGATAAAGAACAGCTTGTAAATTTGTCGGTATCACAACAGCTACCATCATCAGCCTTATTTTTCCAATTGAAACATGAGAAAAAAAAATTGTAATTTCTTGTTTGCATTTGCCTTGCAAACAAAGAATCTGGTTTTTCCCTAAGCAATTCTTATGAATATCTTATTTGCATAGCAAATGTCTGCCTTGCAACCGAAAGTCAGCATTTGCCCTATGATTTTTTAGTCGTAACGTATACCAATGTCATGGATGTGTATCTAAGATTCTGATTGCAGATGCAATGATTTATGAACTTAGAAAATTGTTATTGTAGTCGTGATGCTATTCTTTTTAGGCTGGAACCAATCTTGTGTATTTATGTTACTCTTGATCCTATAATAGGAACCAAGCTAAACTTCAAAGGAATTTGATGTACCTTGCCGCGATTGCAGATAGTCAACAACAAGCACCAACGATTGCTCAGGCAAGTGCCATTGTTGATATTTTGTTCCTGGATTTGAACTTGTTTGATTGAACTTTGGAGTGTCTTGTTGGCAGTTCCCCCCCAATACTGTCATGCAATCGGGCCCTCGTTACATGCAACACCCACAAGCTCAGCCGATGACTCCTCAGTCTCTCATGGCGGCTCGATCCTCCATGCTATACGGTCAGCCACCAATCTCCACTCTGCAACAGCAGCAACAAGTGGCACTGCATAGCCAGCTTGGTGTGAGCTCCGTTGGCAGCAGCAGCGGATTCAACATGCTTCACGGAGAGTCTGGCATTGGATCCAACACACTGGCTGGTGGTGTGTTTTCTGATTTCGGTCGTGGCAGTTCAATGAAGCAAGACACCGGCAATGCATTATCCAACGAAGGACGTGGAAGCAACAACTCTGGAAGACAAAGTGGAGATGGCACAGAAACTGTTTACATGAAGGGTTCAGAGGAGGAAGGGAACTAGGGAGTTACTGATGATATGGAATGCCTTTTCTGCCAACTTTTTTTTTTCCCCTCTAACAAATGTGGACATTTAGGAATGCCATCTCCTGGATATGTTTGGGTTCTTGTGGTGATGGCATTGGGATGTGATGTTGATGATGAGGTGAAGCCTCACCAGTGTGTTCAGTTTGTTCCATGATCAGATCAGATGTATTATTATTATCAGTATGCTGAAGAACTTGATGTTAAGCTCTGAAGACCTTATGCGCAGATAACTTGTGATCTCTCGTGCCAAATCAGTTTGCCCATTGATCATTGAGATTTCTCTTCATGGTGGATTTTGCTAGCTTGGA
This sequence comes from Kaempferia galanga, assembly GCA_037974795.1. NCBI lineage: Eukaryota > Viridiplantae > Streptophyta > Magnoliopsida > Zingiberales > Zingiberaceae > Kaempferia > Kaempferia galanga. Next base: position 6,379 of record JBBPFP011216778.1, read on the forward strand.
TTGTTGAGTTTCATCTTATATCTTAATTGTATTAAACATATTTTCGCTGTCTTGCCAATACATGATGGTAGACACGGAAGATGCATGCTCGGACACGGAAGAGGCATGATTAATTGAGTTCCATCTAACTATTAATGCAAATGATTAAGACACGGAAGAGGCATGCTCGGACACGCCAAATTTCGACCTCTTAATCTCATATGACAATCTCCCATACTCGGAGCGCTCTACCATCTGAGTTATTGAGCAAAATGTGAGACTAGATATCTATCCAAAATGCCTAATATATATTAAAAAAAATAGAAAATGATTTTTTAAAAAAACTTCAATTATGTACATGATAAATTGATTAAGAATCAAAGAAAGAAAAACATTGTACATATAATTTCGAGCGTTTTAAGTGTGATATTGGAAACGACGGATGATAGGAGATAAACTAATGGTGTACAACATTAATGATTCACAAGCTAGCAAAATCATTTATCATGTAATTAATTTATTGGCATCATGTATTGGCAAAATTAAGATATATATATTTTCATCTTATATCTTATAATTCTTAAATCAATTTATCATGTACATAATTGAAGTTTTTTTAAAAAAATCATTTTCTATTTTTTTTAATATATATTAGGTATTTTGGATAAATGATCTAGTCTCACATTGTGCTCAATAACTGTGGTAGAGCGCTCCGAACATGGGAGATTATCATATGAGGTCAAGAGGTCGAAATTTGGTATATCCAAGCATGTCTCTTCCGTGTCTTAATTATTTGCACTAATAGTTAGTAGCTATTCATGATTTATCTCTTCTATATTAATCTAAAGACAAATTAGTGCTAAAGACAAACAGAACCATGCATCTCCAAATTTTAATTATTTTTAAAATTTATTTAATAAGAAAATCTTTTACTCAAAATCAAACAGAAATTGTTTAACCGAAGTTTCAACTGTCAAAGATCCAAACAGAGCCAAAGGAAAGAAACAGAGGGAAGGCGAAAGAGGAGGAGGAGAAGAAGAAACAGAGCCGAAGGAAAGAGATGGATGGGGTGCCTTTCGATCTGGCGTGCGATCCTTTTCGGGAAATGATATGTGTGCGTACGTGGCCAGTTATTAATTCACGTGGCTTATTTCGATCCTTTTATTAAATTTTGCTGTTTAATTAATTTGATTTCTATCTGTTTTTTCTCCGTTGTTGGGTCGGCGAGGAGATTCGACGTGCCGCCCTCGATGTTTCTCCAAAAGGTACGGCCTTTCGTGTTTTAGAGTTTAGGGCGTTGGGAATTTACTCTTCCTCCTCGTTCGCTGAGATCGGATCTGGGTTTCAGGCATGGAGGACGGCGTCTTTCGGGCTGTACGGGTTCACGCAGTTCACGAAATCTGGCTTCCTGTAATCTCTCAGCTCAAAACTCTTCCTTTGTTCTGTTAATTTGCAGACGCTGTTATCGCTGGCTATTGATTTGGGTTTCATCTTCTCTTTTTTCATCTTCTCTAGGTTAATACTTAAAATTTACCTCCATGTAAAACTAGGACGCCCGTTTTCATGTTGTTTTTGTGATGGTTTGACCGAGTGAGATATTCAATGAAATTCCCTAAAATTATCCCGGCCAGTTTGTACGTTCTATATGTGTAAATTTTGAAAGAAAATGTGAATTTCAAAGTTGTGGATGTCTACAATATGATTAAATCATGTATTATCTTTGGGAGAATAACAGATGAGAAGTTTCCACCGGTAGAGATCTTGTTAGAAAATGAACAAACCGAACCGATAAAATATCAGTTAAAGTTGGTTGAATTAACAAAATTAACTGATTTTTTTTAACAATGATGGATTTAATCAAACCAAAATCGAAGTATTTTAATAATGATCAAATGGGAGATTTATCGGTTTGGTTTTTTTTATTTCAGTTTATTCGGCTCAATAAAATTAGGTTGATTCAGTCAGTTTATTTGGTTTAATTAAACTTTTGCTCACCACTGATACTAATAGCTTTCAAAGAATTCAGTTCTTCTCATGAGATAAACTCCATATTCCTTGTTTGTATTGCTGAAATTAATATTTATTATTAGGGAACATTCCAAAAGATTCAAAGAAGAAGACATGCAAGTTAGGATGGAGGGAAAAATTGCATGGTTACTGGTGCTAATTCTGGTATTGGTTATGCAACCGCTGAAGGTCTAGCTTCAAGGTAAGGATGTATAATTCATAGTTCAAAATGTAATTTTATTACTTGTAATTGTAGATTGCTTTAACTCAACAAATGTTCATCATCATATAACGTCTCACATGATATTTGTAGAGGTGCAAATGTCTTTATGGTTTGTCGTAGTAAAGAAAGAGGAGAGGCTGCCCTGTCAAAAATTCAGTCAACCACTGGTAACCCAAACATTCATCTAGAGGTATTCAATCACCTTTCTGTATGTGCGCTTTTCCACTGGACTATGAAGCAAAGCCCTTTCTTTCAAAAAATGAAACATTTAAAGAAATTTATTCCCTTACTCTATATTGAGTACATTCTGTACCTTTTTCAGGGCTTGGATTGTCTTGATTTCTTTATTATGACACTTTTTTATTTTGCATAGGTCTGTGATCTTTCATCTATCAGTGAAGTCAAATCATTTGTATCTAGGTTCACTACAAATCAAAAGCCTCTTCATGTTCTTGTAAGTGTGATGAAGTAAATGTTCATCATAGCTGACAACTGTGGTTCTTCAAAATTCTCATATTTAATTCACATTATGTTAAAAACAATGGAAGAAATTGAACTATCTTGCTAAATTTTACTTTGGTATCATCCAAGCTTTGTAATAACACCTTTCAGTGGACAATAGTTTATACACATACATCTAATTCTATGCCAACTTTCTTGAACTCTAATAGTTTTATACACATACAATCACATTGATAAATTTTATAGGAAGTATATGTATTTCAGGTTAACAATGCTGGCTTACTAGAGCACAATCGAGTGAATACACAAGAAGGGTAATCACCTTTTTGTATAAATGCCAATAGCAATATATATTAAGATCATTGACATATCTCAACGAAAACATTTATTCGTTTAACATTACTGTTCTCAACCAGATTGGAATTGAACTTTGCTGTTAATGTAGCAGCAACTTACACATTAACAGAGTTGGTGATGCCATTGTTGGAAAAAGCAGCTCCTGATGCTCGAGTCATAACAGTTTCATCTGGTGGGATGTACACAACACCTTTGACGACAGATTTGCAGGTAACTTTTTCCTAGGGTGGTGTACCATACCGTACCAAAAATTTTATATCATATCGTACACCGTATCGAAAATTCTAGTATTTGAAAAATATATACCGATACCATATCGAAAATTTAGTAAACGGAAACTTTGATATATCGAATTTTTAATATGGTTAAATTTTATACTGAATTTTTGGTATGATCAAGCACCACTAAGGTATTTCTGTAACTGAAAAATAATAAATATCATATCGATATCGAAAAATTTGGTATGGTATTATTTTCAGTATATCAAAGTTTCGCTATGAACGGTATATATGGATATCATATATACGGTATATTGAAATTTTCAATATATTTTCCCCACCCCTACTTTTTCCCAATAGATGCATTGATTTACTTCTATGGAAGTTGCAAAATTCTTTTTGTGTACCTATTTTTGAATCAAGAAGATGATACTATTATGGGTCATCTTGCAGTTCAGTGAAACGAACTTCGATGGAACACTACAGTATGCTAGAAACAAGAGAGTTCAGGTTCATTAACATAATAGTGAATAACACTTCCTTTTGATATCAAAATAAGTTACTATTCTTTGCCTGCCTTCTTTCTGTTTTTTTTCAGGTAGCATTGACTGAAAAATGGGCTGAAACTTATAGCGATAAAGGCATTGATTTCTACTCAATGCATCCTGGATGGGCCGATACACCTGGTGTAGCTAAGAGCTTGCCGGGATTGTCAAAAAGGCTTTCGGGAAACTTGCGTACAAAAGAAGAGGGAGCGGATACTGTCATCTGGCTGGCTTTGCAACCTAAAGAGAAACTAAAATCAGGTGCCTTTTATTTTGACCGAACGGTAGCTCCCAAGCACCTGCGATTTGCTGGCACAGCTAGTTCTCATGTTGCCATCGATACCATTGTTAGGGACCTCCGTTCGATGTGTGATCTACATTGATACTTTTGAATCTCCATGATTGTTCCAAGTGTTTTGCTTCAATTGAATCCATCAATTGCTAATCTCTTTTTTTTTTCACATCCTTTTGTTGTACACCAATTGTTTACTTGTGGTTAAACCAAAAATAGTGCATGTTCATTGAATTTGAAAATGTATGTTTCTTTATTGTTTTGTTGGTGCAAAATATATTTTCTATGTGACTACTAACTCATTGCATTTGTTTTGGATTTTCCGAGATCATTCATTACATGATATGCTCACAAAAAATGAAATA
>JBBPFP011216992.1:0-10825 GCA_037974795.1 Kaempferia galanga
ATAGTGGTTATGGAGTGCTTTTGCTCGGCTGATTGTCTGATAGGTCAGTTCTTAGGAGGTTGTTAACTCATTCCTCAAGAGTTGGGGTGAAATCCGAGCGGACCTGAGGCAAGAAGGCCCCCGTGCAGACATGGCCTTCTACTTTTGTCTAAACGATTTATCAACTAACCGTTCATGGACTAGCCCATCGCTTTCCGAAGTCTTGCCAGGAGACCGTGAGCTCCCAAACTCCTCCCTAAGGTCCTACGAACAAAGGCTCCTCATTCCTTCCTGGGAGTTAAATGGATCCGCTTGGCTAGGAGCTCAATCCCTTTGGCCAGATCGAGTTCTGCTGTGATCTACCCACTTCTATCGCTAGTTAGGCTCATGACTACTACGTCACTTTGACTTCCAGCATTGCACGTTCTTATGGAGCCCACCTCTAAACCGCCGTATCATAATTGATCAATGCAGAAAGAATTTTTTTCTCAATTTTGTGAGATTCTAACCCTTAACTTATAGTAATAATTTGTCTAACTAACCACCACAATCTTATCCGAACTATATTTCAGTCTTAAATATTATGTCAAAACGGCTTCTATATTTTTTTAAAAAAATTACCCTCAATTTATTAATATTTTTTTACTCAGGTTTGATATTAATCCAATATCCAGATCAACAATTCAATATCCAAATAAAAAAATTAAAAGAGTGGTTGGTTTGAGCCCTTCTCTATTTTTATTTTTTAGAAAATTATATTTTTTTCTATTTTTTTAAAAAATAACTTTTAAATATTCTCTAATTTTCTAGAAAAATAGAGATGTGAAAAATACAACCTAACATTATTTTTTAGAAAATCACATTTTCTTGAAAAATAAAAATAGAAAACGCTTAAACTAAACGCTACCCAAGATGCTCCTCCTTAACTAAGAGCTTATTACAATATGACAAGGGATTAATTTTTAATAGGATAAGGGATCAATTTTTGATAAATACATGTCCTTGGAGAAAAAAATTAGATCAAAGACTATTAATGCGGTGATGCAGGAGGGGCTTGCAAGGCCAGGTCACAGTCAACAGGACCGTCAGAGTGGACAGGCAGCAGATCCACCGAGACGGTGACATCAGGATCATCCCAACCGAGTCTCCTAGTTGAGAGACGACCAACCAACCCGAGTGTCCGTCCAGTAAATCGACTATGAGTGATGAGCTCGAGCTACACTCCAAGATTCAATGACATAGCTTGACCAACCGACCGGGCAGAACGCCCGATTGGCAGAATGATCTACTTCCTGAATGGATCAGCCGAATGGCTGGACGTCCCGTCCGATCAACCAAATATCATAAGGACGATTCCACTCTACATACTCCTTTGCCATCTAACATATCGAATGTCAGAATGTTAAGTGTTAGGAGATGTGTCTTGTACCCTTGGTACGACCGAACCTCTTAAACCTGACAAAGTACATAAACGACATGTCTAGATGGGTAAGGTGTCAGAGTGTCAGTGACGGATTACTTTTGATAGGTAACACATCAATATGTGTATCAAAGGATAAAACCTCATTATAAATAGAGATCATTGGTCATCAACGAAGATACACGCACTTTACACTGTTCATCTACAATGGACATTCTTTCTCGAAAGTCCCCCATTGACGCATTTGAGCACCTGAGCAGGGGATCCTTCTTAACCCAGTCTTAAATATTCCTTGGAGTTTGTACGATTACTTGCAAAGACTATAGGAGCACAGAGAGCATCACCACCTGTCCAGAGAGTCTTCACCCGATCTGTAACAAAACTATATCAGCCAACCAAATAATTTAAGACATGATCAAATATAAATCGACCTCATATAAGACACGGTAAGAAGTTCGCATAATCACCTTCACGAGAGTAATATCTCAACTTCACCGAGACATCACCGAGAGTTCAATCGCGCTCACTATCCCTCTTGCCACCTCTCCAAGGTGGTATCTGAGATTTAGATGGTCTGAAATATTTCCATTAAAGCATACCAAAACCATCCAACACGAGTTTCAAACGATCACCAACTTGAGAACTAGATGACTGAAGAAGTTACAACAGATGAAGCCCCGATGAAATCCTGTCAGGGACTGGCTGAACTAAGATATTTACCTAATTTGTCCACCAAAGTATTCACGTCGTCCTCGTTGCGGCCAACGATCCTGTCGTTCAACACATCCTCCCAAAATTCCACATTCAAATCCCCGTCTAACTTGAGTTCCGACAGCTTCACTTGTTCTTGGTTAGCGTCCTCACTCACCAAACCCTGCATCTCCAGGGCCAAGTCGCCCAAACCCAATGCTTGTTCCTCCACATGGAAGTCCTGTCGGTTGTCGTTTTCATCTTTGACCGTAATGCCGACAACTTCTCGGCCGACGCTGCTAGTTCCGGCGTCATTCTCTGGAGCTCTGTCGATCGGACGTCGCCTTTTCTTTGATATCTCCTCTTCGAGCTCCTTAAAACGCTCCTTTTGCTCGACCAGCTGGTGTAAAAAGCCTGGGTTCCGAATCAACCAGGCCAAGAATTCCATCATCTGTTGCTGCTTCTGCTCAGTCTGGTGCAGCTTCTCCTCCATGGCTCTGAGACGGGACCTATTGTTCTGCTGCTCCTGCCGCACCTTCACCACCTCCGTTAGCAGTAGTTGCCTGTCGCGCTTCAGCCTGTCGATTTCGCCTTCGAGCCCGAATTCCCCGACTTCAAGGAATGAACCGAGAGGCTGCTGTGAAGGTAGATGAGAAGTTGGTTTTCTTCTCTTTATGGTCTTGAGAAGATGCTTCTGGCCTCTCAGAAAGCCCTCGTTAGCGAACTCCCACCTATCAGGATCCACCTTCCTAAAGCCCTGCACCGAATAATATACCACCATGACCAGTGAGAATCATGGTGAATGAAACCAACGATACTGTGAAACGACAATGACTTCAAGAAAATCAAATTAGAAGCACTGGTGAACGAAAGTAATAGAACTTTTAATAAAATAAGTTGCAAGCACAAAACTGAAACCACTGATATCAGGAATTAATATAGTTTTCGTGGAGTTGAACTTGATGAACTCTGCCAATATGCCTCTTTCGGGGGGAAAAAAGTTCATGTTCAAAAATACACCCATTACGAGGGAGATCCAATGTTCTACAAAGCAAGTGGCAAGCTAAATTTTTTGCAATTCCAGTGGGGAAGCTAACCATTTTTGCCAACTTTCCTCCAAAATGAACTGAACATAGAATACAAAAAAGAAAAACATGCATGCAGATAACGTAGTTTCATGTCCAATTCAAGTTGTATTATAATACAACTCAAAATTAGAAGAAAAGCTAACAGAGAGAGGAGTCAACTTCTTTGCCAAACCAAGTATTCTATTATTTGTTGTTCACACTTTAAGCTTTACAAGGATGATTATGCATTAAAGAATAATATACAGAAGACATCTTCTTATCCGGCGAACACATCTAATCTCGTTGATCAAAATAAAACAAACTTCAATGAAGAGACAGAAAAATTCAGCATAAACCAATTCAGTACACAAGTATTCTCAATGTTATTACAATTAGACTGCAAGTCGATCTATATTCTAAATGAAACTGTATTCGGCCAAATATCAAGATGACTGCAACTGTCAAGCTTTTTTTTTTTTTTTTTTCATGGAGACTGCAATTAGTAGAAAACCAAGCAAACTCGAGTGTCGAAGCTCAGAACACTACTGACTTCCTTTTTCAAACATTCCCTAGTCCCTACCCAACAGCATACAGAAATGAGGGATACAACATATACACACACAAGATTTTAGTGACAAATAGCTGATAAGACAACACAACAAATTTTAAGTTGACAACAAATTCATCTACAGCTAACAGTTAAGCAGCAGACTGCATGTGCTACATTCAAAACTTACATAGGTATTTAGCTGCCGCACAAAGCTGGAGAAATTGTTGTGCTTGAAATATTTTGGAAGAAGAGTTATTGCGAATGCCTGTGGATTCCAGATAACAAAACTGTTGTTGGCAGGGCCCCATGACACGATCTGGTCAGTGCTAGCTCCATCAACTATTTCATAGATCTTCGTCAGGAACGGCGGCGGACCGACATCATGCAACCCACCCATCGGCCTAGGAGGATCCACAGCGCCATCGACGGAACCAGAAGATGCATCAGGGAAATCATGTTGCTCCTCTTTCACCGGCTTCATATTGTGATTCATGGATGAACGCAAAGAGAGCGGAAACTAGGAAACCAAGTGATTAGGTGGAAGTGACTAATCCAAAGTTGCGAAGAGCAACAGATTAAGGGAAAACAGTTTCTAATGCACAAATTGACAAATATTGATCGAAGATAGGGAGGCAAACTCAGAACAATAAGCAAAATGCTCCCTTTCTAGCAGAAATTTTGCTTACAACAGGAATCTGTCGCAATTTTAATTCGAAGATAATAGTCGACAAAGACAGCGAGCAAAGAACTCAATGGAGAAGCACGATAAACAGTGAGTGTGCCTGATGTGACAGCTAAACGAATGAGAAACAAGAACATCTGTAGGTTGACCAATGACCACCAAAATCGCCGGTCAGAGTGATCCGACGAACGAAAGAATTGAATTTACCGAATCTTCCTGCTTGGAGTCGCACAAAATGCGGGTTTAGGATCGCTTAGCTATGTTCCAGAGTGAGCTGAAGTGAGGTAGAGCGATTGAAACCGGAGAGCATGAGCCAGGAGGAGAGGAATGGGGGACGGGATTCCGCAAAACAGCAATTCTCCTCCTTTGTAACAGAAGATTCCAGAGCTATGGGTAGAAGTGCCGCGTGGAAGTTTCTAGAGGACCCAGGCGTCATCTTCATAACGCTCAATCAGACAGGCATGGAAATGGTAGAAGATTCTGGAAGCGGTGAGTTGGATATCTACGATTAGATTTTTTTATTCAGATAATTTAGGGTAGAATGACAAAAAATTTAGAAAAAAATAATAATAAAAGAACGATTTCTTTTTAATTCGCTCTATTTTAACTCGTTATTAAAAAAAATCACATCTAATTGTTTATTAAATTTATCTATTATTATCCACTAACAAACCAAATCAACAGCTAAGCAATTCAACAGATGTAATCAATCACAGACTGATAAGATTCGCGTCATTGATTTTTTTCACTATGATGATAAGGATAATGATGATTGCGAAAGATCAACTTCCAATGCCCCCTTTTAATTACTCTGTCGTTGTTGTTGCCGTTCAATAATTATCGTCCCGGATAATAGTCTTAATTTTTTAAGAGTTTTTCTTAGGTGATTAACATAATCAATTATATTCAAATTATAAAAAAATAAAAGCAAATTAAAATAAATAAGATTTTTTTTCTCTCTCTCTTTTTCTAATCCGCCGCTCTTGCCTTCTTTGTCTAAGATTATTCTTTCTAAAAGAATTCCAATGTTCACTCAAGCTACCCGAAACTCAACAAATATCATTTGATTTCTAAGTTATCTTGTAGATCATTGTGTCAATCGGGCTCATATTCACTAGCTATGGACTATTAGGATTGAGAGACCCCTAAATGAACATTTAAGGTGCGAAAGAATTCGAGAAGCTGATGTTGACTGGAAAATCAATTAAAAGCTGCATTAGTGTAGGGAAATTTTCAGGAGCAATCCATGGGGGATTCTTTGAATTGGATGACAAAACCGAAAGAAAGAATTATGCAGGGCCTCAAAAACACAATCTTGGGGCGTGATTTGGAAAATTGGCTTTCCTTTTCAATTTCTTCGCACCGTTAATTCTGAAACTATACTCATTATCACGCTTCAGATTATATTTCCACTGGGAAAGGTTTCAATGATGAACACGGAGGATTGGCTGCAATCGTATTCGCTGACTTGATAGTGTATAGCACAGACAACTTGATCAAGAGATATAATGAGTACATTTGGGCTGCTGTTGCTCTCAATCATGACTTGGGGTGTCAAATTTAGATAAATCAAATCAGGTCAAATTCAGATTTGAAAAAAAATTTAACTCTCAATCCAAATCCGAACTCAACCCCCAAAACCTCTCAACCCAACCAACTCAAATCCGACCCAGACAAGTTATATAATCAAATTCAAAATAATTTTTTTTAACTATTTTTTTTAATAATTCTTCATTTTTATTTTAATACTTCATCACTATTAAGATTGATATTAATATACATAAAAACATCTTAATTTTCAAAATAAAATTTAATTTAACTCTAAAAAATCAACTAACTTCTAAATTCAGGTCAATCCGAATCCGACTCGAATCCAATCTAAAAATCCCAATTCAAATTTAAAAATCTCTAATTTAAACTTAATTTTTTCATATCGAAGTCGATATTGAATCAGATTTATTTTTTAACCCTAATCATGACATCATAAACCTGTTTCTGAAACAGCTCTCCATTCCAATGGATGCAGACAACTGAATAATGCACAGCGTACGATGAAAATGTAAATATACATTTTCTCACGTTGATAAAGGCACTTTGGGGATATATATATTGTTTAGGTGACCAGTAACAAGGCACTTTGGATATTCTGCCTATAAGATTTTACCATTTAGAAGTTCAATTATATTCTTAAGTATAAAAAACATTTAATCGAAAAAAATGTGCATGAGATGTGTATAGTTGATATGCTACGCAACTTCGCATTTGTGACTGTGGTCCCCGTCAAATTTTTTAAATAATCTTTTACCATAGCAATGTCCCATCATCAAAATTAAAAAAAAATCATCTATCCATCTATCCCTTTAATAAAGTATACATGTCATTTCTCTCTGACACATGTACCTCTAGTAACTATAATTTCTACCACTATAATTATTTTTTAATGTTACAACTAAGATTACATAACTACTACGACCACGACCTTTGAAAGTTTACCATAAAATTGTAGCAACTTCGGTTGCATTACTACAACTACTACTTTAAAAGTTTGCTACACAGATAATTGTATAACAAACTTCTGAAAATCATTACTTTTAACTATCAAAATGAGACGATCTTTTCTTTTAATTATAAATCTCTGAACTATCTTCAATTTTACAAAAGATCATCTAAAGTTATGATTTTCAAAAATTCACTGCACAATTATAGTGACCATTTTGTATGAAATACAATTACATATTTGCTGGGTGGTTTATGCAACTTGACCGAATCATTCAAGAACTTTAAAGGATAAAGATCCTTATAAAGGATATATTGTGTCAATTATAAGCAGGAAATATAGATCCGTTGCTCTGCAACAATATTTGGATACAGCCAAAGGTTTTTAAAAGGTTTAACCTTAATTAAATATATAGTATACCAGAGTGGAGACGGGACATAGTATATTGTGAAGAAGAATATACACGTTTTGGGATGTTACTTACAGAATATGATCGTTTTGGCTCACAGGGTGCCAAACGTGTTCTCTCCACTGTAAGTCATATAGAGAAAGCCATCCTCGTCCTTGTTCTCCTCGTAGATGGCAGACATCATTGCAGCTGGAAAGGAAGGAAAATTAATCAACCTATTCATTGTTGAGTTATTAATCCATTGACTTGATCTTTATGGTTTAGGGTTATGTTTACCTGTGGGGGGCAGCGAATCCTTGACGAAGATGAAGATGGCCTTCTCCGCACTGAGCTTGATCCTCTTGCGCACCACATAAACAAACTGCCCAACTGTGAGATCAGCAGGAACCAGGTACCTGAATTAAATTATTCAAGTTTCTGTTTTATGATTCAGCACACACAACCTTGAATAACAAATATGAAGAGCTAAACTCAGCAAATCTCATTTTACTATGCAATGTGTGTGTGTGTGTGTGTTTTTAAATGTTGTATGGAAGCAAGCTTCAATTTAATGATCAACATGGTAAAATGACATCTTCGCCTTGCTATGTGAAGTTAAAACTTGCCACATAGAATTGGTCTACAATGCAGAAAGTGAGCATTATGAAACTTGAACAAAATTATCCACGCATATGAATCAAAGAATGAATAGTTAAATGCAGCAACCAATACACAACAAGAATAAAACTTCACTATAAATCCTTTTCATGGAGAAAAGGAAATTTATGTACAGGCTACCTTCTCGGAGATGATGCACCCTTGAAGGTATGTACCTGAACGTGAACCTCCTTTAAAGTTCAGTACGAAAAATAAGTACAACTAACCTGAAAACAGGTGTATATGACAAGTTTTAAAATAATGTGTTTACTGAACTTCCAATCTCAAACAAGAATGGCGTCATTTCACTATTAAGTTGTGTCGACTCTCTAAAATGTGCCAAGATCAATCCAATTAACTTCTAATCTTATGATCACCTTCCACGTAGCTTATTAGTTTTAAATATGTGTTTATAGCAATTAAAGAGTCAATCAAATTAGAACTTTTAAATAAAAAATTATAAAAATATAATAAATATGTCAACTAATGATTATACCTTATAAATAACAAAATGAGTGTGAAGCCTCATAGGAAAATTTGTTCTTATAGCATTATAACAAATAAAGAATCAATTGAATTAAAACTATGAAAGAACAAAATTACAAAAAATATAATAGCCATCTCAAATTGTCTTACATCAGAAAGGAGGATTCGCTCTTATAGTACTATAAAAATCATCCCCATATTATATTTCCTAATGCCCCGGATTAAGTAATGCTTCTAGAACATCTAACATAGAAATAGGTTTCTATATGTCTGCTAATTCTAGGTTAACGACTAGAAGTTTGATTGGAAATGAAACCTACACAGGTACAATATACAGATCCATCTCAATCTCTCCATCTACGCTTGCACTCCTTTTTGTTGTTGTTGGTCCTTGGATTGGTGCTCTCTCTTCCTCTTTCCTTCTCTTTAGTGTTTCATCTCCTCCCAGAAATGATAGATGGAACCGACTGATACCGAACAACAAAGAGGTGCCAAATGATACCAATTCCAGATAGACTCTCTTTCACTTATGACTGAAACTATACATTCAGATTATACCAACCAAAAATGTTTGACACTTACCAAAATGTTTGACACTTACAAAACATGATTCCAAGTATTAAAGAGAGAAAGATACACCTAGTATTCAATTAAAAAAATTCATCTATTATCTAATAACAAGTATACTAAATCCCCTTCACAGAGAACCACATAAAGCAGGCTCCACACTCACACTAAACAAATAGTGAATTCTAGTGTAACCAAATATGTCGGAATTCTATGTTTGGATATATTTTATATCCAAATTTCAGATGATTACCCATATGATTCGGGAATGACAGAATTATCATGTGAAAACGTGGCAAAAGAAATGGGAAGGATGTGTTCAAGAAAACTAACTTCTTTTTGTCAATGTCTGGTATATCGCTTCTCTCAGCCTTCTCCACAATCACCTATGATTCAAACAAATAAATAATATACATAACAAACTAGTTATATCAATGGTTGAAAATCAATGTAACATTATATTTACTCACAGGAATTCTATCGGGGTACTTCTCCCTGATCCGATCAGCCTCTGCTTGCCTCCTTTCTGCATATTTGAACACATGAATAAGCTTACAGAACATCTCGCTCAAATAGAAAACATTAAGTTGTACATATTGCATGTGAAATATTCAACTACAAAGTTAACGTCCTGCATTGTCTATTTGAAAAGCAAGTGTAAGAAAAATAATAATGAAAAACTAAATCATTAGAAAAACTATGCAAACAAAAAATGCATTACATCCAAAAATTTATAGAAGTCCTAGACATCACCAAAAAGCGCCCAAGCGGATACAATGTTTTCACGACTACCATGAATCATTATCATAGCACAGTGCCTTATTCCTCCCTAGTCCAACCCTAAAAACATCAACAGATAAAATGAAGAGAATGACGAAGGAATTATCAAAAGATTTATCTTAAACATCAGTATCTAGAACCCATAACAAGTTCAGGAACAAATACATTTACAGTTAAAATTATATTAAAAAAACATGAAATCGTATGAAATCAGGCAACTGATCGGTCTTCTACAAACATATGAACCAATATTTATCATATAGAAGACGATAGGTAAAACAACAGGATGATCTGAAGTATCTGTATTCATCTACATTACAAATCTTACTAAAATTAAAATTTTCTGAAAAAAAAATTGAAGGCCAGGGAGGAATGCTCAATCCCGATTCTCCGGGTCAAGTAGCAGCCATAATAAACTTATTAAGAGAGCTACACCATCAGGAGGACAGTTGCAAACCAGATGTAATAGCACGAATCCCAGTGTCGGATTCAAGCGACGATAAATCGGTCAAACCCTAATCGAATTGCCTCCGCTTATTGAATCAAAAGAGGGGGAAAGAAAGGAAACGAACCGAGTGGATGCTCCAACTTGAAGGAACTCTTCGCCATGGTCCCTTCGGCCTTCGCCCTGCGATTCCAAAAATAACTCCGTTGTCAACTTCAGGATACAGAACAGGAAAAACAAAAACAAAAAGGAAAAAACCGCAGAATCTCATTGATTGAGATCAAAAACCTGGAAAATTACACGAAGACGATGAAAAAAAGTCGCAAATCGAATGATCGAGGAAGCCGAAGATGCAAATTGGGGGAAGTCGGCAAATAACGAGTTTATTTGCGTGTGTACCAGGAAAACTACGTGATTTGTTGTCAATATGGCCCACAACTCTACGCGGGTAGGTGGCTGGGTAAGAATAGATTGAGACCTCGGAACGGTCTCTATACGATAACTTCTCCGTTCATTTTGCCACCCACAGTTTGACCTGATTTAGTTTCGCAGGACCCTGCTGGAGTCCAATGCAAAGCCGGTGGATTTAGAGCTCAAATCTTCTAGGCCTGATCTGA
>JBBPFP011217529.1:0-23081 GCA_037974795.1 Kaempferia galanga
CAATCACGACTCCAGTTTGGAAAGAAGAATGATGCTTTGCGCACTGAGCGGCGAAGAGGGAGCCGAGAGGACAACCGACGGACTGGTTGATTGATCAGAAATGGGTTCCGGCGACTGCGGCGAGGTTGTGCGCGAGGTAGCCGGAGAGATAGATGGTATGTCGAATTGCCATGGCCGCGAAATTCGGCGATCCCCGTCGAAAGGATCGAGGGAAAGACTAGGGCTACAACTTGGGAAGAGAAGCCTTTTGGGTGGAGCCGAGCCCCAAAGGAAAGGGAGACTCGAATCGAGCAGTTGGGATCCTCTGCGCTGCGGAGGTGCTCATGAGAGGGGGTTAGGGCTTAGCGTCGCGAGTGTCCGTGTGAGAGGTTAGGGCTCAACGTTTCTGACGCGCACGTACTTTATATGTGACCACCTTTTATGTGCGATTTGTAGTTCAGAGGATCCCAACTGAGTGTTTGAGAGCGGGAAGAGCTAATGGTCAGGTCAACGTGTAAATTCATTTTTAATTTTTAATATTAATTAATAATTGACGGACTCTATTAGAAATGGGGCCTGATGAGAAATGGGTAAAATGTATTTAAGATATTTTTCTTTAAAAAAAATATATTTTTACCGTTGTATTCTCTTCGGCGTATTAATTTACAATTTCGAATTTAAAAAATGCTGCCGCACGATTGAGACGAAATGAATAACTAAACCAGGCGGGCCGTCGGATTAGGGTTTCATCGCCGCGTCTTCGGGTGGCGGGGAGCTGACCGGGTATGGTGCCGCGGCGTGTGGTGGAGATGGCACCGCGGCGTCGGCGGAGGCAGGAGGCGATGGCGACGGGCCGTCGTCTTTGGGGGAGGAGGAGCCAATGCGGTGGCGGATGCGGCGGTGGCGCTGGGTTTCGCGGAAGATGAAGATCCCGTGGGGTTTGGGCCGTCGGCAGCCGCGGCGGCGAGGAGGACGACGGCGAGTGCGGTGGCGCGATCCATTGAGAGAGAGAGAGAAGACGCACGAGGCGGGGCGGGGAGGGAGCGAAAGGAGGATTGGTTTATACGGAGAAGGAGCGGCGTTACCGAAAATGACGGCGACATGTACGTTTTTTTTTGTAATTATAATTAATTTATTATTTATTGTCCGACTGGTCGTCCGCCCCGCATTTTCGCGCCCTAGAATCACCTGGGGCGCTTTGTCGTCTATTCGGCGCAGTCCGTTTTGGTTGACAAGATTGTTCTTCCCCTCAAAAGTGAGGTATTTAATTTCATGATTTTGATTCTATGAATAAAATCTGTGAAGAACCAGTACATTCATCAAACTGCTTCTTCAATTTTGTTGTTTGATACGCTGGACGTGCGATTGTTTTCTCTCTTTCGCACTCAAAAAGTTTGATTTCTTGGTTCCTGTTTCCATTTCCTATGCTTTCACATGGACATAACTGCTTGACTTGCAATTGCATTACCTTTGTGTCTTCCTTGTTTCACGCCTATTCCTTTTATTGTGGCTCACCATAATAACCTTTTGAACCACTATAGTGTTCATCTAGTCATTCCTTAGCTCATGATGACATGCCCTGGATCTTGGAATCTATTATAGTCAATTTTTTTCTTTTGCTGTGTTAAAAAAAAAAATCTTTAATCACTAGTTAGAAGGAACTTGTTTCTTATTTGAATATGTTTAGTTGTGATCTAAACAATTATCTCCTCATGTCTATGAATTTCTTATTTCCCTCACATATATTTTCTTTTTAAAATGCTTCGATCAAAACCTTGTTCTTTCAATCAGATAATGTGTCTTAAGTCTTCACTTTGCGTTGCATGACAACGCTAATGAGCCATGACTGATGAAACAATATTTTCATCAGATATATGGTATGGTTGCTATTGCAAGATATTTAAATGTGACAATTGTAGTATTGGAGTTGAGGAAAATTCTGAGAGACACGTTTAAGATAATACGAGCAATAAATGTTCCAGTTAGGCGATGTGAAATTATGACAAACATGCATATCAAATGAGGAAGAGGAAGACCAAAAAAGACTTGGTTAGTAACAATAAAATAAGATAAAATTTATTTAAGTATAGATGATGATACAGTAGGAGATAGAGCTCGATGGTGTAAAAGGATCTATTTCACCGATCCCACCTAGTGAGATAAGACTTGGTTGTTGATGTGTACTTCTAAGTACTTCCGTTTTGATGTGTTAACTGATTATATGCATCATGCTTTTACATTAAGATGTACATGTATGTGGCTTGCGTGTTCAAGCTCTAATGGTATTTCACTGGTATCTATGCAGTATTTCAATCAGATATTGACAGCTGTGCTCGAGGCATTGGATGATTCAAATCCTTCAACAAGGGAGCTTGCTCTTTCTTTGATATTTGGAATGCTCAATAATCAGGTATTTCATTATTTGATTCTTCCTTTGCCGCAGCATTCATATTGACAAGCTTTGCTATGGTTGTTGTCTCTTTGCTTGATTCTTTTTGCTCGTAGAAGAGTGAGATGGAAGATTCTGTTGAAATTGTTATCGAGAAGTTGCTACATGTGACAAAAGATGTAGCTGTGAAGGTATCCAACGACTCATAGTTATTTGGTTTCCTACTGTATCTATCTTCTTTGTCCAATTCTTTTTCCTTTTTTTGTTCCTTGTGCAGGTCTCAAATGAAGCAAACCAATGCTTGAACGTAGTCCTATCTGAATATGATCCATTTAGATTCTTTAGTGTATGTAGACATTTCACACATTAGTAATAGTCATAGTGTAATCATTGAGTTAAACACTTTGATTGAGCTTTTATTCTATTTTGCTTTAATTGCAGGTAATTGTTCCTTTGTTGGTCAGCGATGATGAAAAGACCCTTGTTGTTTGTATCAGTTGTTTAACTAAGGTAGCTTTTTCTTAAATTTTTTCTTCTTATAGTGTCTTAGGGAGCATTTGGTTTGAGCATTTTCTGTGTTCATTTTCTGAGAAAATGCGGTTTTCTGAAAATAATGTTTGGTTTGTATTTTCTACCTCTCTTTTCTCAAAAAAGAGATAACATTTTTTGGAAAACTAGAAAATCTCTAAAAGTCATTTTCCAAGAAAAAAAAAGATTTTCTAGAAAATGAAAAGGAAAATGGCTCAAACCAAACGCTCTCTCGTTGATCAAAATTTAACACCCCCAAGTTTATGGAGCATAAGGGAAATAAATTGTTTATCTACTTTGTTAAAGAATTTCACGCTATATTAGTAAGAAAGAAAATTAGACTTGTGTCCTTCAACATTATTGCTTCTCAAGCTACTGTTAATATGAGCTTGAGATATAATCTTTGCCAAATTTACAACCTTTCAATTATTATAGTTAGTCTGTAATGGTTAAGCTTATAAACTTGTCTGGACATAAATATACTTGTATGTAAAATATATGATAACATTAGCTTTATTAAAAAAGGGAATATTAAAATGTAAAACTATTGTATGAAAGTGAATTAATTAGTTATTCTTATAAATGATTAGCTAACCACTTATCCTAAAAGTATGAGCTGGTAGAAAAGGAACTCGTTTAACATTACCAAGGTTTAAAATATCATTTCATGCAAGAGCTTTCTATCTTCACTGGAATAACACTATTTCAGTACCTCGTTCCAACACGAGGCATGTTTCAAAGTGTGCTAAATCAACTTGAAGGAGTTTAATTCAATACTCCTTCGACTTAGCTTATGTACCTCCAAATATAAGCATATAAAGTTAAAATGGCATGATAGTTTTGGAGCAACAAGTTACAAAAATATGGCAAACATTTGACTAATTATACCTTTCTAATACCAAAATAAGTGTGATGCATCAAACGAGAGCATTGGTGCTTAAACATCCTTATGAGCTTCACGCCTTCACCCCAAATCCAACGGCCAAATTAAATTGGAACTAGACCATTTGCTATTGGAACTAATTTCTTATTATGTCCATAAATATATCTAGACTTGGATTAGAAAATTTGGAATAGGAACATATACTGGTGTATGATATGGTTACATCTAACTTTTCCAACTTTGGTGCTACTCTTTGTTGTTGGTGTTGCCCTAGATAAGTTCATTCCCTTGTCCCTCTTTTAGTGTATTTTATTCTCCCTGTGATCCAAAGGTGAAATTGAAGAATGAGTAATAGGAATAAAATCTTCCTATCTCATCTTGACCATTCTGGAATGGTACCAGCTAAGATAACATCAATATTAGTTAGCAATTGGAATGATGCATCTCTAGCAAGTTGGCCATTGCTTCTCGCTGGAAATCATGTTTAATACTCCACCATATTAACCCATATGTGGATAGGAGAATAGGAATGGTACAAAGTCCAACATGTGATCTGACTTATCTACTAACGTTAATATAAACATAAGACTTCCTACTCATACCATGTTAAAAAAAATCTAAATCTCTTTCCTTGCATCAATTAATAAGTTTTTCCCCTCATATATATGCCCAATTATTTTTTCATTATTCAGAACTCTAATTTAAAGAACTTAATAAAATCAGTTGGAACTAGTTTGAGTCATTAAATTTTTGGAACATTTCATCTACGATTTCTCGAAATGCCTATTTTAGATAGAGATTTTCAAAATTTGATGAAAACTAATAGAAAATTCATTAAAAAAAAATGGTAATCTAGGACCTCCTTTTGATTCCAAGAAAGCCTGGTCACCCAAATAAATATCATAAAATGTCTCCATTTCAGAAACCGTCAGTAGAATATTTGTATCTGCAGTACTGTAATTGACAATGCTGAAGTTTGTTTTGTTCTTTGTTCTCCCAGCTTGTCAGCCGTCTTCCACAAGATGATTTGATGAAACACTTGCCGTCATTTTTACCTGCCCTGTTCGATGCATTTGGAAACCAAAGCCCAGATGTGAGAAAGGTGATAGGATTTTTATTTACCTCACATGCAAGAGATATGCATTTTGCTTTTCTTCTGATATTTATCATGACATTTCTCTTTTTTAACAATGGTATATTGGCAAGATTCCTTAAGAACAAGCCAAATTCCTTATTGGGTAGGCATTATCCACACAGGAAGAAATTTTGGTGAAGAAGCCAAGAAAACATAGCATCTAAATTATGTTCAACTTTTAGAAGACAGATTTTATGATGCCACTGGTGATATATGGAAGCACTAAATAAGCTACAGATGATGCAGTGCATCTTTTAAAATTTAATGTATATTGCATGATATGCATATGCATGTCTTGATCATTCCATAGAGTATATGGTTCAAGTATTTATTGGTTGATTGTTTTTTCACTTGTTTCTCATAATTGCTTCAAGTTGGGAGAGGTAGCTTTTGTGTTTCCTCATCTATAAGAGGAAAGTGTATTTCTAGAAACAAGAAATATAATAACAGCAAATCTGAGCTAATGATAGCAGCAAGTTCACTAGTGCAACCCTCAGCAATGGTTAGGACCTAGGTAGATAGCAAGCAATCAGCAGCTCAAATTTCTTGCATATTCCATAACCATGAGAAAGTTTGAGGATCAGGATACATCAAGGTCAAAGTTATCCCTGATTGAATTATTAAAGGGGTTCAGATTTGATTGTGCTGTTAAGCTATACTGCTCATTGCACACCTTTACTCTTTATGCTGAATATTTTTCAGAAGGATCAGCAGAAAAGTATCCCCTCATAAAATAAAAGTTTCCTAGGGAAGAATTATTATATAGGTTGCTGCTGTTTTCCTCTTGTTATTTTCTTATTATTTTTTTGTATACAAATATCTTATTGCACAGATTAGTGATATTCAATTTGCCTTGCCTATTGCTTAGGATGTCCTTGGCATTATGCCTTTATATACGATTCTAAGAAAATATTTTCTTACACTTCACAATGGCAATTTTTCAGACTGTCGTTTTCTGTTTGGTGGAAATATACATTAAGCTTGGCAAATCATTTTTACCTTATTTGGAGGGTCTCAGTAGCACACAACTACGACTCGTGACAATCTACGCCAATCGAATCTCCCAAGCTAGATCTGGTGCTCCAATTGATTCTAGTCATTAGATGTGGTATTTTTGTGTTATTGTTTGTGGATAAGTTGAGGTCGTGTATCTGTATAGTGTAAATCACACTGTCCCCTCTTGTTTGATGATTGTATGGATGACCTTTTTTCCTTATTCTGGGTGGTGGTTTTCCAAATGACTTGGTGGAGATCAGTGATGTTTTCCAGAAACCGATTGAGTGGAGCCTCCATCAATCTTAGTGCCATATTGCTTGGGATCAAAGGGTGATAATTTTAACTAATTTGCAGAAACGTAGACTTTGGAATTGTTGCTGTGATTTTCTTTTCGTTCCATCGGTTATTTGTCTTTGGTTGTTTAGTGTAATTTTTATTACTTTGGTGGATCATTTTTGAGGTATCCTTTTGTGCTTGCTCATATTAAGAACCTGGAGATCGGGAAGATAATCTGAGTATACTTGCTCATTGTTATGCTCTTTTCTATGACTTTGTAACAGCATCGGTTAACTTACACATCGAGCAGATGATTTGCAATCATCCACATTTGATGATGGTACTTCTGCTCTTTTTTTTCCCTGTCCATGATAAGTATTTGACGAATAAAATTATTATTGGCTCATTGAAATATTATTGTCATGATCTTATAATTTTTTTTAATTGGGGTGTTAATATGTCATCATTAATATGACATCATTTAATCCTTGTGGCACTTCATTCTTCCATTCATGCTGGACCCTCAAAATCTGAAATACAAAAAGAAACGGCAGTCGGTAATCTAAGCTAAGTGACTACAGGGCTCAGGGGTCGAGGAGCTTGTACTTCACTACAATGCAACCCTATTTAAATTACAAGAAGGCACCAATATCTTTCTAATTGACAACTCATATTCATAAGCATACAAAATATTGGCATACTCTAAGAGTAATTGAAGGAGCAGTAAAGATTCTTCCGTTTTGTTGAAATATTGATGTCCTGATGCTCTACTCGTCTATATTTAAGGTGTTTGAGGAATCTCCAGAAGCAATGTTTTTGTTGGATCCACCACCTTGCGATAGATAATCTCACACGCTATTGCTATCTACTGATTCCTCAGATGTAGTAGGTTCAGCAATGCCCTGACGAGCGGAGAGCACTTTATCAAGGGTTTGGTCAGGAACCTTGATTCCAGTAGTCTCCATATCTGTGACAATTGCAATGGCGGCATCCACTTCTCCAAGATCAAGACACAACAGGATAACTTCATCGTATATTGGGCTGAATCCATTGCACGGGGAAAAGAAACATTTTAGTCCAAAACCATTTAACCATTTCAGGTAGAAAAAAGAGGCAACTATATATCACACACACAATAAAATGGCCAACTACTGGCTAATGTGGCAGATAGTGCGGTTTGAGATAATAAATTAAAGTCTTTAATTCAATAAAGACTATCCTTATAACAGTGAAATATGGAGCAAAACACAAGTTACCTTCCGAACGCATAGCCAAGGCTATGCGTTGTCTGTAAGATTGTTAAAAAGGCTGATGGCAAAGGAGCTTTTATAGCAGCACGGAGAATCATGGCACAATCGCCAATGGTTGGTGTCCCGCCTAACTGAATAACCTGAAAATGATGGGATAAAACATTCAGTTGCAGGTCCAGAGCTTATAATGGTTTCTAAATCCAGGAGTGCACAATCATAACGTTTCACAATTTGATGTTTCAGAGGTAGGGAAATGGGAGCAGAAAATTTTATAACGGAGAAGAGAAAAGATTAAAAAAATTGCTAATCACACTAAAAAAAATATGATTCAAACGAAACTTGCAAAATGTTAATCTTTAGTAACATGAAGGTCCATAAAAAATGTTGACTAGTTGGTTTCATTACGTTTGAAAGTTGTCATACAGGGAACAGCAGGAGAGCCTAAATATGTAGTATTTTTAAAGAATATCTATTATCAAAAAGGTGATAAGACTCCTGTACCTAGGACAAGCAAATAAGCAATGCAACTACGCAAGGTCCCGAATACCTTGCACTTTGAGCAACTAGAAAGATAAAAGAAGTCAAGAAGTAATCGGCTTGCAAGAAAAGAAAAGGCTAGAATAAAAGTAGAGTTAATACTTAACAGCAAGAGCTGCAAAACAAAATGTATGAAGAGATGGGGCAAATAAAGAAGCTCGACAGAAAAAATAATGCATAACTTATAACCAAGAGCCACTAAACATAATTTCATAGCAAGAAATACAAGGAATTGCTTAGCATCCCATTTTTGAACTTTACACATGTTGACAATGGAATGGAATGATCGTGTGAAGACTAACACTGACCTTGATGTTTTACTAGCAAAACATAACTTAAGGTGGCAAAATAAGCTAAAACAAGGAAAAGACCATATTTTAGATGACAAAGTAAATGTGGCCATCTGATGCGCATACTAACATATGGTAAGCTAAAAAATAGCAGAAAACTGCATGAGGTGGTCGAACATGCCTTTTGCATGATTTTAATTGCCAACTCTACTTCCCATTCTTGGGACCATTTGTGAGGCTTTTTATTTTTCAACTCACTCTCCCAAGACCAACCCCAAGCATCTGCAATTGTGAACATATCTGACACATCAAAAATTCTTCTCTCTCTCATGACCTTTAATGCTTCAGTTACATCCTCTGGAAACCAGTCTTCATCATCATCATCCTACATAAGTAAAAATTGAGATTGCATAATAGATGAAAGTTGGTTTAAGCAAAATTTATACAAAATAAAGGAAACATAATGAGGAATAAAAATTTAACAATCTGGCCCATAATAATTAGAAACTTAATAAGGACTCCTCTTTGGCTCTGTTTATGAAGTAGTAAGCATAGGAGGAATAGAAATTAATAATGAAGCAATGAGGATTCTGATATATTCTTCGTAGATGTTATTGACTTGAGAGGATGAATGTACCTTGAATTATTCCTTTTGTTTACTTGGAGAGAAGACTAAATTGGATAGACAGATTTAGCATTTGGACATTTTATCTCTCTTTTGTTTCTTCCCAGATAAAAATGGAAATATCTTGCCGTTTTCAATCTTCACCTGAACATTCTGGGTTTTCTATTAAAGTAATGAAGGATCACCAATCTCAGATTTCCACATACTGTCTTCCCTTTATTTTTTTCTCCTTTAAGTATGTAAATCCAATGGACTTATATTAGAAATATTCTTTTATCAATTTCCTTTTTTAAAAAGGCTAACTTTATGAAAATTTGGTCATCATCAATATATATGCAAAAAAATTCATAGCAAGCCAACTTGCAAAATGATAACATTTAATATCATATACAAGACTTTGCAAATTGAAGGAACCATAGGCATTAAGTTTGAGGGAACTGCACCATAAAATGTGCCTTAGAAAATAGTTAAAATTTACAATTAATTTGTACCATCACAAGCGCTTGCAACGCAACTAGTCGTTCAATTAACAAAACAGTCAAACTGATAGCTACTATATTAGAAATCCTTAACCAGCTATCTGATTGAGGTCATTATTTGAGGTATAAAACAATTTCCAGATTTTTTAAAAAAAATCATCAGATTGCTAGCCTAGCAAGTCAATCCAAACTGAGTTTGTAATGGCTAGAGTAGGGATCAAAACAACAACAGAATATATGGGGACAAAGCCCATAAAAGATGATCTATAGGAAGAATCAATCATCCGCATTCTACATACCAGTTATCTGTTAGCGATAGACAAAAGATTACCTTCCTCTTCCTGAAATTCATAGGAATGCAAATTTCCAATTCAAATGCTATGCTTCATATTTGGTTGTTTGACAATTTATATTTCGCAAACTATGCTGAATAGAGAACCAGAAACAAAATCACACTTTGTGAAGCGTACAAAATTCCCTTTTTTCCATTCCAAAAGTGAAACCTTAGTTTCATGTTGTTGTATGGTCATGACTCATGATACCATTTCGACCCAAGCTTGACCAAGCATGATTCTCGAAGGCATCACTTTAACAACCTTTAAAGATTTGAGATGTTTGCTTGAAAACTATTTTAACTTGCATGAAATTGACCAAAGAATCAAAGCTAATGAAGTCACATGTAGCTGGCCAAAAAAATCAACATTTTGATGCTTCTGGAATGTTTATGGGGTAAATTATAGGCTACTAAGAAGAACAGAAAACAAGAATTGAAAAGCCTGCAGGAAGATGCAAGTAATAAAAGATACAAAAAAAGAAGATGCAAGCAATAGAAGATTTCAAAAAACATTCAAAGCTATATTCTTTTAATGATATTAGCAGACAGCATAAACTCTGGAGTAAAATTTACAGTGACTACTAGTGCATCTTGATGAACAATTACTAGGGCAAAGCAAGCATTTCATTAGTGATTAAGCATGTGAAATCACCCAGACAAACCTACACACTGTGTAAAAATAAATGTAACCTGTAATAGGAACGAGTATGAAAATTAAAATTTGTTTGTACCATTAACTTAATGCCATTATCACATGCATGCAAGAATATGTCCATGCCATATAACCATGTGAAACCAAAACAATCAAGGGACTCGCTCAAATACAAACATACAAAACTTAGCAAACACTAGACTTTGCTTGACAGAAAGAAGCAAAATATCTAAGAAACCATATATGTCTGTGTGTATATAATATGGATTATGCCAATCACAAACTGAGGAGCTATAGTATACATTTGTGTGTGTGTGTGTATTGAGATATGTACAATGATGAAAGACTCATAATATACAAAGGAAATATATAATGGCAAACCTCTATAGATGCTCGAGCAACTCCACTTGATTTCTTTGCTGAAGAAGTTTCTCCTGAATCCTTTAACAATTGAACACCAATCATTTGAGGAGGTTTGGCTCTCTTAACTTCTTTTTCTTTAGTTATATCACCTTCTGGATTTTCTGTTTGTTCAACAACTTCTTCTTCATCTACCTCATCTTCTTCTGCTTCTTTTATCCCATCCTCCAGAGGATCTATATCATCTGTTACATCAAGAATTTCAGAATCTGATAAATTATCCTTCTCGTGCACATTGGTCAAACTTTCACCAAGAAAACGGCGCTTCCAGTATTCTATATTTCCATCTTGAAGTTTAATACGCGCTATCAGTTCATCCACTTCCTCATCAACCTGAAATGAATAGAAAAAAACACTAATCCAATCATCCTCTACTTCATTTTATCCATACGAGGAAAAGGGCATATGAAGTGTGAACCAAGAGATATGCTCTTGAAAAGAAATGACAGCTGGCAAGTACTAGACAAAAAGTACAATTTTATAGATTTGTTTCACATGATGTTAGGAATTTTCTACAAAAACAAAAAAGAGGAAATATTGCTTGCCTCTTCTTCTTCCTCCTCCACAGGTGGCACCCAAAGTGGACGGCCACGTGAACGGTTTATTCTTCTTGCCTTCTGCACTCTCTGGTAGAGTACCTGTCTAGTTCCATCTATAGGCAGACCTTGTGCATCTAGCTCTTCCTTTAATTCTGAGACTATCATTTTACTCGCAGCCTTGGGTTTCAAAGCATTTTGGTTAGGCCCTTTTATTATTTTCCTTAATCTCTCCTCCACTCTAATATAATCAGCTTCTGAAGCATCACCTAAAATGGAAGGCCCTTCATTTTTTAAGGTTTTCAGGAGCTTGCGATGGTAGATCTTCCACTCCTCAAGACAACACTGTTTGAAAGATGTTTCTTTCGGGTTTGAATAGGCAAAACCAAGGGCATCTGGATCTAAAGGTTCTTTTCCCCTTCGTGGTACCCACCGCTTGCGCTCTCCTGTAAGCCCACCTTCTGCAACATATCTGTAGATCACAAGGAACTGAATATGAGTGAACAGGGGTTCAAAATATGATATAAGTTCACTGTTCATGTGATATTGTGATGAAACTCTACATTGTAACACCTGGAGATCATTAGAGAGCATCCTCAAATCCCCAAATCCAAACAATGATAGTTCCACAAATCAACAATTCACAAACTGTGGGATCTGTTATGTGGTTGTACTCATCTCTTGTGCGGACTTGTATGAATCTCATTGAAAGGTGATTTGAGGATTCACCTAAACAGGGGCACAAAATACTAGTTCATATGATTAAGAGGATTTTGATCTGTTGCCTAGTCAGTCCACTATATCCAAAATAAAAAATTGAAACCCATTGATTATTGTAATCTCTGGAATAAACCAAAGCACCTTTGAAATTAGAGTTGAGAGGAAGGAGCTTAAGTTAGAGTTATTCAAATACCTATAAATTGTTTAAGGAGTCCTTGTGTGTCATCCTACAATCTATTGTCAATTTATAGATGACATTTCTATAAAGACATGAGCAGATTTCCTGAAATGCAAAATCCAAGTGTTTGATTTCTTTAAATATTCATGCTAGGATCAAGAGAAATTGAAATGGCAATGTTCTCATAGCATGAGTACACCCCAGGTGACTTTAAGGCATAGTGATTTAGCCATGAAAATTGACGTGAATTGTTAGAGCCTCACACTACACTGTTCGACAAATGACAACACTATTGTTTCTGAGAGGAAGAACAAAATCATAATGGAGAAGATAAGATTGCATGCTAAGAAAAAACACTTACCTTGGATACTCCATAGATTATTCAATGGAATGATTATTTGTTGAGCAGGTCTCTATCATTCCTTTAGAATTTTATCCACAAAAGATAGCATGGATAAAAAAGAAACCATCATCTCATTATGTTGTTGATTGTCGACCAATTAATGGGTTACATTTCCAAGATCACCAACAAACAATATATGTCTAGATAATTTTTTGCTTCAAATATTACAACATATTTAAGGTTTTCCTCTTATTCTAGATGATTGGCGGAAAACTAGGACATGCGCTCTACCATTTGATTAATGGATCATGTTTTCTCCCATGGTTGTCTTACCTTTTATCCATGAAAGGCATTTTCCATGTTATCCTTTCGTATTCTTGTGTGTGGTGTATGTTCTAACTATGAACTTTACAAATTTATCCTCAATAACAGTCTGGCCAACTAATCAAGTTATAACTACAGAGTTTGTATTATGAAACTCAATACATCAAAGCTTCTACAAATTAGATATAATGTCATAATTTACTCAATGAAACAACAAGCCTTTATGAAAAACTGAGGGTAAATATATTTTTCATTCCATTGTGACTAAAATTGTCAGATTATTGTGCTACTACCTAAAACAATATCCACAATAAAAAATTTGGACAGTACCGGGCTATATAATCAATTTCAAAACCCACATCTGCTTCTTCTTGCAATGGTTCTATCCAGGAGCTCACAAGTGTACGATATTTTCTGCTCACAATCATAGCCCGTGGCGCAATAGGTTGATTATCTTTAGCCATTGCTTCTAAAGCCTCCAGCAGCTCTACAGCTCGACCTGGTTATCCAAGTAACTAAATATGTGTGGTCATAATCTCCATGTCAATGAAGAAAATCTAATTGAAATTATTGCAACAATCTTATGTAAATAATGTCAGAGAAAGATCAATGCAAGTAAAACAATAAGCAACCAGAAGGAAATTGTTGTGACCCATCAGCCCTTGGGACACATCATACTCAGATAAACCAATAAAAAAATTATTCTCAACAAATTACCAAACAACATCTAGTGTTCAGAGATTTAGGACATATAAGTAAAAAATAACTAGCTTATTTTGAATGCTTTTTGAAGTTAGCCTGGCACAAGCAAAAAAGATGATTATCAATAAAACATTGCATGATAAATCATCAAGCCATAAAATTAACAACCACCAAAAGTTCAGTAGATGGCAATTGTGAGTTAGCAAAGTGATTATACGATTTATACAAGTATTGCCCGTTAAGATTTAAACCCCCAAGGTTCTGTTTCCTTGAGCAGAAACATCTGGAAAGGAAATGGCCCTGGCCCTGGGTAAAGGGTAGGACCCATATCTCTATCCCTTTTCTAGAAACAGTTGGGTCACTCTTGCACTTGCAATGCTTCAGCACAAATTGAGCAGCGAGCAGCAATAACTCAATGCTAGCTATCTTAATCAAAGAAAATTAAAAGTAATATTTTTCATTATCTATTTTGTTTCTCAAAAATCAAGTTAGAATTATGTTTATAATTTTCTTTCCATCCAAACAAAAGGTCGGAAACTTTCTTTCCTGGTTTCTCAACCTCCAGAGAAAGCTGAAAGGGGATCAATTTCCTTCTTTCCTTACAAACTTATTTTCCTACTCATTTATCTCACCTGCACTTTCCCTCCCCTAAAAGAAAGCACACCTGAATGTACCAATGTTATATCACCTACAAATACTTCATATCTCAAAAAAATATATTTAAGCTCTATTTGATCCATAAAAAATATTCTCCAGGAAAATAGTTTGCATATTTTGCATATTTTCTATCAATAAACTCCTCTTTGCCCTCCATATCCAAGCAGTCTAACAAGCTGACAAGGTAGGTAATATTGTCGGGTTTGACAAGCTGGGTGAGTTGAGTGGTCATATCCAGCCAAGCAGGTTCGTTGCTTGTGTAAATTGGTTGGTTCTGTGCAGTGTGTGAATCAGTCTGGACAGGTAGGCCAGTCTATCAAGGTTAGCCAGGACAAGCATCTAACCTACTCCGCTCAACTAGCCTAACTAACCAGTTCGCCCCACCAACCCGACTAGGGGAAAAGGAAAATGTCTTCCCCTGTGTGTCAAAGGCAAAAGAATTATTTTGGCATATTTTTGCATCACATGGAAACATTCCATGTTTGTCCCATGAATTGTTTTACTGCAAACAAGTTATTTTCGAGTAAGCAAATGGAACATTTGTTGAAAATATCAGTAAACACTAAACATTAGATTCCCATAAATAAGATTATGACATTTTCTGCAGGATGACTAAGGTAATTTATAAAGGTATTGAAGAATAGCTAAGTAAATAAAAATTTCTGTAACATGAGCAAGAATAAGAATTCACAAAGCTCAAGGAAAAATGTATGATGAGGTTATTTTATGAAGTTTCAATTTCAATACAATTACCATGCATATAAAACTCATGTCTCAGTAAACGAGCTCGGAGGCTAACAAGTTTATCAATAAATTTTTTCAAAAAGTTATAGTACTGTCAATCAAACAAGTACCTTCGCAGCATAAAGCTCGCAAATAGAGTGACAATGGATCACCAAAATTCCCTTCATTATACAAAACCCTTGTGCCCCCAGGAATATTCTTAAGGGCTCGAAAATGTCGAATTGCTTCCTTTACAACACAATATTTTGTAAAACACTCCACCATTAACCTAACATAAAGGTAATTATCCATCAATTCAAGAAACTGAAATACAATGAGTCCAGCTAAAAAAGAAAAAGATCAAATCTTATTTCAAGGAATTTTGTGAAGATGCTAGATAACTAATAAAAGGGCAATCCGGTGCACCAAGCTCCCGCCAATCCAGGGCCTCGGATAAGGGTCTATTGTATGCAACCTTATCTTGCTTCGCAAGAGGTTATTTCCGAGAGTTGAACCCGTGACCTCTAGGTCACACGGCAACAATTTAATATTGCGCCAAGGCTCCCCTTCATACTCAATAACCAATATCAAAAGATAATTCTACAAGTAGAAGGAAAAAAACACACACACAATTAAATTCATGAATCTCAATAAAAGAAAAAGTGACTGCAAGGAAAATAGGTTTATCAAAAAGGATTGGCTCAACCTCTATGCATTATTTTCAGAAATTTTATTTCTGAAAAAAAATCACACAAACACTGGAATTACACTCTTGGTCCTTAGATTATGGGGTAGGTAGAACCAACCCTAGATAGCCTCCCCTATCAACGTGTATTCGTTTAATGATATTTTCAACTAGATTAATGATATTTAGAGTTTAAGCCCCATGTTACAGGTACCATTGATGGAATTTCATCCTCCATAATAAAAAAACAATGATTTCTGATAATAAAATACTTGGACCTTTCAAAGCCATAGTTTGATCAACAAGCAAACCAACTAATCACTGGAACTAATAAAGCCTGAAATTGTCAAGGACCTCATTGAATATATGAAAATCCTATTTCTGAAATACCATATAATACAAGGTGTAAAGTGTAGCTTTCCATTAATGAATAATAAACATATGTAGGGTGCATGGAGCATTAAACCTTAATATTTTCTCCATCGATTTCTTCGTGATATCAGAATCCTCATCTTGATACCAATTAGATCCCCAATCTCATGATCACACCAACAGCAACTTCGCCTGCTCATGATTAAAAACTGCTTGTACACAGACTGAGAAAGAATGACATCTACATATATGAGAGATACTACAGATTGCACAACTCACGAGAGGAAGAGGGATTGAACATCACCTCCCACGAGTGAGATAAGATAAGAAGACTAACATGGTTTGGCCTTATCAATCCAACATCGACCAGGTACAAGGGAACAACTTTGCCTATAAAAGAGGAACAATAACGACCTACATTCGTTATTAGAGATCCTAATCCTAGGTAGTTTTATCTATGCATGTTTATATTCATTATAGCAACTTTACAAGTTACACCCCAAGATATGTAATATTTTGTATTGGGTCCTAACAAAGTCAAAGAAGAAATACAAGCAGAGCACTGAGGTGGCAATAAAGATAAAGTGAAGAAGAATGTGAGGTGATAAACACGAGGTTCATTATTTCTTTTCTTGTAGCAATAGAGAGATAAAGGTCAACAGTAAGATTTTGGATCAAAAAAGGTTCTAGTGTTTTTTTTTAGTTGGCACGAGGTACCCAGCTTATGCCGACTAATCCTGAGGTGACCGGCCCGGCCCCAAGGAAGTTTCCTATGGCCACAGGGGTAAATCGGGGAGCACTCACAGCGGGTGGCCCAGCATTCTTAGGTCAATCGCCATTAAGGGAAATTCATCCGTTAATTCGCCAAAGTTGGGACTCGATCACCATTGCCCGTGGGCATCAAAGGTTCTAGTGTTGTAGCAATAGATTGATGGCTCTAATATCATATTGGATGATGTGGAAAGTACAATCAACCCACAAGTCCTAAATATATGTATTAGAATAATGTTACTTATAGATATGATCTTGTATATTTACATAATTATAAGCATATCTTCAACACACAAATGAATATATTCTTCTATGTGATGCATATGATTATTTCATGCATTAATGTTGTGAAATGGCTTCAATGTTAAACCACAGCATCCTAAAGTTCAATACTATGAAAATAAAAAAATTTAATGAGTTTACTTTGCTTGGTTTACGCAAGACTCCTAGATGATGCTAAATAACTTCATCTGAGATCCTGCAAAACCACAATACGAGCTCAGAAAAATCGAAGAACTAATCTCTATAAAACAACACCATGCATGACTTCTTTGGCATGTTATCTGGAAGAGTAAATGCTTGATTTACATGTACAATAGACTGTTAACAACATGCATTTGATGTCTACAATATAAAACTGTACATCCATTCATTTAACATTTGCCTGAAAGTCAACGTTGGCTACAACCTAACACGCAACCCTCACCCTTTTTCATCCAGGCTTGGGAACGAGATCGGCGGGTTTTATAGTATAAAACTATACATAAAAAACTGAATTCGAAGAAACTCATAAAGCAAACTCATAAACCAAAGAGAGAGAGATAGGGAGACCATGCCCTTAAAAGAAGAACATTTAACTAAAGGGGTTAAGATAAAATCAAAATGATTGGAAGGGAAATCCTAATAAAAGTAAACAAGTAGGCTAGATGTAGTTGGAATTTTCAAAAAAAAAAAAAAAAAAGGAAAGAAAGACACTAATAGCAGAGACAATGTCTTTACGCATAAGTTTTAACATTTGGCTGCAAACGCTTGTGATCTTCAACCATCATCCCAAGTAACTCAGCAACATCCTGCACCCTAAGGTCCAATGAAAAAATAGAAAACCATCAGCTGCAAATGAGAGAAACTGTAAATATATCTTATACCCAATACTTGGCAAAATACTAATTTTGTATATGAAAGTGTCAAATTTAACCACGACTGAAATGACAATTACATGCAGATTGAACCAATAAAAAATGGAGCATAACCTATCTCAAACATTACCAAATATGTGATATAATAACAATAGCATTAAAATTTCAAGAAAATTAAAACCTTAAATAAGTCCCATGAATCCAATAATTAATTAGACTGAGTTTTTTTACTGGTAGAAATAGTAGCCCCCCTAATCCTATACCACATAGCGGCTACTGGTTAGATCAAAAGCAAACAATAATTAGTTATCTGACACACAAATCACTAAAAGATATTAAGATGCACTACAAGGTGATGCTTGTCAATCTCTAAAACCAAATAACAACATGTTAAGCTTACTGTTGGAGTAATGCACTCACAACAGTCAAGTAGATAAATCAAAGCCAATCCTTTTTACATGAGATTTAAATGACAGAAGTATTACTAACTGATATGACCTTACAGAAAAGGTTAATTGTGAGTTAAAATTCATATAGTTGATCCCAGAAATAAATAAATAAATAAACTGCTCTAATCATGACCTTTGAGGAGTGTTAGAAGTATGGATTAATAGGGCTATTGTTGTGGTGGGTTTATTCCCACGTTAGTAGTTCTGGAGTTGGGGTTTTATAATGCACATAGCACTTCTCTCATTAATTAAACAATACAGCATTCTCCTTATCATCAAATTATATAAACACATAGCCAAGATACTAAGTAGGAATATGACAATCAGCAGCAGCATATAAAAATTTAAATATTAGTCTAACACCAGCTTTTGTGGCAAACACAGTAACATTAAAAAAAAATCAAGTATGAATGAGAATACAATGCTCAAACAACAGATTTACCTATCATAGGACTCAGCCCTAGTATATGCCTGGATCACCCAGTTATACGTCTCAGTATTGGGCTTCATGTAATCTACAAAACAAAGTACTAATCAGGAGGAGCAGAAATGGAACAACTATTAGTTTGTGAAGGCGTGTTTTATTTAATATCATATAAAATGATTAGCATACAACAGAATTAGAACCAATTTGTATGGCTAACGATAGGAAACAACACATAGTATCACTGCAAACTTCATGATAGCCCCACCAGTATTACACAATATTCAGAAAATATAAATGAATCTAAACAAGTGTTATGAAAGCAACCATTCATAGTTCAGCATTCAGATTAAATAAACATATCAGAACAAAAACAAGGATGGACTGATGTTAATGAATATAAGCTCAAAAACAAGTGTCAGTATGTATGGAACCAGAACATATTGGTAGAGTCTGACCAAAGATCTGTATCAATATAAGACAAAGCACTTTCTGACATGCTATGGATAGCCATAGTGAATACCATTATGGCATAGACAAAACAAGAATCTCGGTAACATATACTTTTTTTCAAGATTCAGAATCTATTAACATGTTACAGATAGCACAATCAAAATGCTCACTTAAAGACTTAAAGGATAAAAAAAAAGTAACCAAAGAAATGTATATGTCAATTTAAACATGACAAAATATCAGCAGACAAACAACTTTATCCACAAGATCTTCACCTAAAATGATAAGTTTACTAATGTCCCTGAGTTTTGTGTATCAGCAGACAAACAACTTTATCCACAAGATCTTCACCTAAAATGATAAGTTTACTAATGTCCCTGAGTTTTGTGACCAACAAAAGACAGATAAAAGATCATTTACAATTTGTGGCACAAAAAAGTTGAAGCATCTCCTGCATGCATCTAATTAAAATAACCAAGGGAATCTAATAACCTAAAGAGTATCATCTAAATGAAAAGAATAAATTTACGTTAGAATACGATCTGCACCTTCACCCCCATATTCCATGTTTTCAAATGTTGAAAAAGCTATTTCTGGAATTCCACAATTTGCCTGCATAAGAATGTCAAGGTAACTACAGTTTCTACAGAAGCATGTTCATAAAAACAATAGAAAGTGAAATTTGGTTCGAAGGAGAAAGATTGTAGTTTCCATCATACCATGTAGCAGGAAATTACACCTAAATCCACTTCATTATGCAAGTGATTGGATAAGAAGGTTCACATCTAATAACCATTATACTTGTATATAATTGTAGATATTGTCTCCAGGACTTGTGTGGCAAATGCAATCATGAACTAAGGAGACATACGAAATCTTAACTTGCATATAGATAGACTATTCTGCATACCTAGGATTGCATATAGATAGATGATTATACATACTCTGTCAAACACCCAAAGGACATCTCAGATCAGGGAATAAGGTTATGTATAGTTGTCGACCTATTCAAACTCTAACTAAGCAATATGATCATTTGTCTTTATTATTATCAAAGAAGATGATTGCCTGAATTTTTCAACAACTTCATCAAACTAGCAGATGAGTTTTGTAGGAAAAATCATACATGGTTGTTTCCAACCATAAGAACACCAACTTCAACATAATACCACACACTACTGTTCTCAACAAAATATTCCCAAAGATTAATCAGTAGAATAGAAGGAATAACTAGACTGGCCCCGAAGATCAAGAGTTAGTGACCAAGAAAACAAATTAGAAAATGTTTATGTTTTAAAAAGTGGATGACACTGCTGCATATGCATTTTCAGAAGGGGGCAACTTATACAGCAGCCTAAGTCTCATATGCTTGTATGTGTTTGCGTCTTTCCAAAATGCATATGAATTTCTTAGCTTCATTGATTGGGTATTTCTATTACATTGATTGCATAGCTTAACAAATAGTTTTGTATGTAAATATGTAGACCGCATAGGTTGATTAACATGCATTGTTAGAAATATAATATGCATTTTATCAATATAAATTTTGGACCTCATAGACAGCCACATCTGTGATTGCTTACTGCATGTATCATGCAGTTGGAAGAATTTTAGAGGGGAAAAAAACATAAGCCTCTCATATGAGAGTTAAATGAAGCCAATTTATCCCTAGATTGTTAAATTTCAATCATGTCCAATCTAATACTAATAAAACCAGTTTTAGGTAATACATAAATAAAAAACAAATAAATAAACAAAAGACTTACTCTAATGATTTCTCAATAGTATTACACATTGCTTCAGTAGATTGGCATGCATTGTTATATTTCTGTTTCATGTATTGTAGATTGCATAGTCACATGTGTCAAATATGTTATTATTTAACATGTTGGGTGATAATGTAAATTTCAAATCAATTTGTTATTTGTAGACAAGACTGTGCTAATTAAGGAGAGCGCATATAGAATAAACCTGAAGCTTGGATTGCATAGAGAAATTAAGGATTCTAAGTTAAGTCAAACTAAAGCTAAAAGAAATTTCAACAATGAGTAATTAAGATGAATACATTGGAGGAAGCTCATGTATGAGTTTCAATAATTTTTTGGTCTGTCCTCAACAAAAAGATTAACAAAGATATCATTATTATGATAGAGAGGATAAAATGGAGAAGAGCTTTTCCTCGCATAACCTTACAGTAAAGGGACAATTTTTTGCAGTTGCTTTGTGGGTCAAAGTTTTGGGCAACTAGAAAATAACATGCAAAATATTGTCATTGAAATTTTAAAAAAAAAAAAACTAAGTTGAATGTGTGAGATTATTAGCAGATAAATCACAAAAAACTACTTTACAAGAGTAATTAGATGTATTCGGAAAAGATGATGATTTGAGAGAAAATATATAGAGATATTATGATTGTGTCCAAAGACTACAACTAGATTCTATAATAAGGCAAGTTACATAAATTTGAATTGAAAGTGTGAGGGGTGAAAGGAAAACAAAGAAATATTTAATTTATATGATTAAAGTGTTCTAGAATATCTAGGATTTACTAGTGAAATCGCCTAGTATAAGTTCATTAGCAATAAGATACATGTAGCAGCACAATCTATACATGTTGATTAGTTAGACCCCATGATTTGTTGTTTATGAGGTTGATAATAGTAATATGAAATGAATATATCCCAACTTGCATATGTTTCACATATCGCATGGCATATATATCGACACTGCTACTAATTGTTTACACAGATTTTTTTAAAACCTTGGATCATCCACTTAACAATAGTTATAGGTTTTCAAGTCTTCAATGTTTAGATTCAATTAGTCTCCAAATTGGAGACAGATTGTAATTACATTAGATCGTAGACTCCGTGCGAAGAGTACTTTATATAATTAGCTCATAAGCACCAAAATAGAAAATAACTGATCAAGTTAAACCTCATTGATGGAGTCAGAAGGAGACAAAATCTAATATACAAGACATCTGAACCTCAAAGTTTAAGAGGGAATGCACATCAAAACAAAAGTATGTAATTAGATTTGCTCATGCAGAAAACAAATATGTAGCATTAGAAATTTATCACTACCTGCACACTAAGAAGACAGTTGAAATGAAAAGTTGTTGCCATTCTTCCTGCAGCCTCCATCTCATATGCAATAGTCAAAGCATTTGAATGGTCTCCAGCTTTGCAGTCTTCTTCAATTAAAAGATCATAAATTTCATCAGTGGCACGCAACCCGGCTTTTGCACCTTTAAGAAATACGTTATTGGCATCTTCTAGATGGTGGTTACGAACGAGCTCCTCTAAATTTTTAAAAAAAATGCACTTGGTAACTATAAAACCAGAGAATATAGCTAACAAATCAAACTATGGTATCCTACCAACAATAACAAGCCAAGCTTTCCGGATATCATACTTTAACTTCTCCATTGCTGCCAGAATTTCTAATCCCCTGGTTGCCTGACCTTTGGATCCAAACAAACGAATTAAAGCAATAAAAGTTTCAGGCAAAGGGCGTAAGCCTGCACTTAGCTCTCTTCTAAATGACTGCATCTGCATGATTTGCAATTTAGACTAGTATGAGAACGTTGTAAAGTGAGACCAATATAGACGAATAGTGAGAAACCAAAGTATATATCATCTAGAAATGATTTATAAGAAAAAATGTCATCAAGAGTGGCAAAGAGGTGACATCAACTATAGAGAGAATATAATACAAATATAAGAAAACAATGTGTGGAAAATCAAACTATCCGAATTTGGATGATTCTCATATCTGCTATAGATGTTAATATCTTGTATTTATAGCTATTCCTTGTAATTAGCTATTTTCT
>JBBPFP011217635.1:0-10820 GCA_037974795.1 Kaempferia galanga
GAGCCCGAACGAACAAACCTCCAGAGCCCGAATGAACAAACCTTCAGAGCTAGAGTATAGATCTCTAGAGCACAGACTCTCATAGTCTACTGAACTCCGCCAGAGCGCGCAAGTGACTCGGCCGGTTCAGAACACCAGACGACCTGGAAGCGCCGCTCAGTCAGTCTCACATCCGAGCTCTGCCTAATCGCACGGGGTCAACGGCTCGACAGTGATCAGAAGAAGGCGGCCATGGGCGCACAAATACCTGACACGTGTCTAAGAGCGGCGACCCTAATGCATCTCGACATCAGAGCCCATGCGTGGCAGCCCGTCATTAACCGGAACATGCCCTCGCACATATTCCCATAACGAAGAGTCATGCCGTCATTAATTGGAACATGCTTTCACATGTACCCCGCAGACGAAGAGCCATTCCGTCATTAATTGGGACGTGTCTGCGCATGTATCCCACTGACGAAGAACCATTCCGTCATTAATTGAAGTATGTCTCCACATATGTCCTAGTCATAGGCAGCCACCTATAAAAAGGGGTCCGTGGTACTCATGACGAGGAGATAGACAGGACAGGTTATACATTCTCTTCTCAAGCAACATACACATTCTTCAGCTCTCTTATTATTCTCCGGTCAACTACTGACTTGAGTGTCGGAGTACCAAACAAACGGACCTCGTCCCCTGTTTGGTGGCTAACGCTCATTGGCTTTGTGCGATTGCTTGCAGGCCTCGGACGCTCCGCTCCAGGCGATCCCCCGACGGTCAAGGTGCTGCTCTCCCTTCCTACTCGTTCGGCTAGCGCCACGCCAGCCCGGTTCTCCCCCATTCACCTTTTTCGGAAGGAGTCCAGCTCACCCTGCTCAGTCCTCGTCGACGGGAGTGGTCAATCGTATTCCCAGCTATCTGTCCGCTCATTCCCGTGCAGGATCAGTGGTCAAGGTCGAGATATCTCAATCTGGTGGTGGCTCATTGGAAGTTGAGCAAATGTGTCTCCAATAAAGAGGATTGCAGATGGTACCTTCATTGGCGGAATTATCAGTGCTCGAAACCTACAACACGTCATCACCAACTTCATCGTCAACTTCATCCACTTCATCAATTTCATAAACTAGATCACCAAATATTGCGATCTTGTCGTCCACATATTCCTTATAAATAAAAACTCTTTCCTCCTCATTAAGAACATCCTCTTCGTAAACATCCATCTCTCGAAATTGCTAACTCCATATCACGATCAAAAGCATCGTCGACTTGTTGTTGTCTTCTCAGCGATATGCTTCCACCAGAACGGCTTGGCTCTAATACCAAACTGATACAGCGGATAATTATAGATTTCGTTAATTCACACATGAATACCGAAATTGACTATTGGATCCATTGATTCACGCCTGAATACCAGAAGCGAATCTTCTAAACATATTGGTTTGTGCACGAATACCAGCAAATAGGCATCCAAAAACTAAATAAAGCTTTGGGGAACAGAACGGCGTGGCCGAAATATTATTGATCTAAAATTGTCTTACAATGACCCAAACAATTGTTTATATAAATTCTATATCTTAAGACTCAAAGAAAGGAAAGAAATTCTCGTATATGGACCTTAATTCATATCTTATAAAGAAAGGAAAGAAACTTTATCAAAAAAGGGAATTTCTTAACCGAAAGAAATTAATAAAACATGACGCTTACGTAGACAACTTATAACCCATAAATACTAGAAATACCAAAAATATAAAATATCCTAAACAAACTCAAAAATCCAAAAATATAAAGGATAGAAATTAACAAAAATACCCTAAATACCAAACTTGACAAAAATTATTAAAAATACTAAAATTATCTTTTCCGTTCCCGCATCAATAATTCAGGCTTTTCTATGTTATTATTCCTAATGTTAATGGTGGATGTGAAAAGTAGAAGGAGATCGAGGACAATCTTGATTAACATAATCAAAAAGATCAAAATGATCAAGTAGTCTAGGTATTAGAAATGATATCGGCTTTCATATAGCTCGATGATGTTCATTTTTCTAATCCAATTGTTGGATATAAATCTTGTTTTGTTCTAGATTAAGTGATGACCTCATGCTTATTTGTGGCAATATGATGTCATGTTCTTCATTTTTTTCTATCATCATTATTATGGATTATTATTTTACTATAGAGTATAGAACCAAACTGTGTTGAAAGGCACAATATATGGGTAATGCTATTTTGTTAAGACTTTGACCTAGGAGAGTATGCTTATGGTCATTTATGTCTTGTCTTTCCCATAAGGTTGTTTACTACAAAGGCCTACCTGGAATTTTATACTAAATTTTCTCAGGATTCTTGATTTGGAATGTCAAATTTATATAGTCCTTTTTCTCTTTATATGATTATTCAAGCAACAGTTTTGGTCCTGTGAGTATTTTGTAGCAAGTCAAATCTTCATGAGCTAACAGCTAGTTTTTTTATTTGAATTCCAGTGTGGCTACTTGTGCTTATATTACCCTGAAGCTGTTCAATATTTCATCTCAAGATCCAAAAATTTCTCTGAGGCAACTTTTGTTGAGGTATCACATTATTAGCATTAATTTGACATACAAGTTCACAAAGATTCTCTAGTTGTGTCATCAAGAACATGCTTGCAACTCTAGATCAACATGAAGGTATTACAAGAATTCATAATTGTGCTAAGATTTTTATTAGCACAAGTCACAAACAAATGTCTGATTAATAGGGTGATTAATCACTCCAAGTTCAACCTTGCATGTAATTCCCTTGAAAATTTTTAGGCATGTATGCTTTCTTAATGACTATAACCCTGGGAATTGGGATAAGGAAACTTTGGCCTTATGCTCAAAAGTGTATTTTTCTAGGTTTGATACACAAACAAGTACAAATGCTATTCCCTCAGTAGTAACAACATCCCACTAAAAATGATATATCTTAGTCAGGATGTTATGCAAAGAGAGGATGAAAATATTAATTGCCTTCCTATTCAGTGCCCCATCAACTTTCTTTGTCCATCCTGTGTGACCACATTGTGCTGATTTTGGATGATTGTGGTCTGCTTGGTGAACTTGTAGATGATGGATAAATCATTTGTATTCAATTCTAAGCCACTGGTTAATAAATGCATAACTACATAGTAGTCAGAGCCTTAAGGAGAATGTTAGGCTACGTTTAGTATCTGAATTTCATATTTTTCTTATAGAAATAGTTCTTTGAAGAATATAAAAACTGTATTTGCTGAAATTGAAAAAAAATGGTCAGAATTTTCATGAAACTGTTCCAGCGATTTAATTCATTTTTATTTGTTTTAACTAATTTACTAAATGTATATGTTATCATTAATGACATCAAATTTGCTAGTAATATTTATAATACTTTGAGTAGGAGATATTGGTTTGATGAGATACAAATCCACATAGAGAAAATTAATTAAATCATAGAACATACAAACACAAGTGTCTCTAGAAGTAGGCAAAGGAAAAAATAAAACTTTTCAAATTCAACTATTTACATTAACTCCTATCTGATCATAGCCTATGCATGTTATTATCACAAAGATCATTTATTTTCGTCTACTAGGATGATTCACTAATGTCAAACTATGGTAAGCTATGCATGATTTTTTTTAATGTATTTACTATGTGTTGCCAAATTTATCTTCACGTAATTACGTTTGTATCAAATGCTTATGTTAATTACATGGTCATTATATTTATTTTATGAAATAGATCTTGAAATCTATATATTTTACATACCTAAGCTAGATGAAGAAGACATTGTAATGCAATTATTTTGCATATATGATTTCTCTCTTCTTTCCTTTTCTTTATGAAAGCACACAATTAATTTTCATATGATGGACATTATTATACTTTCAATTTATAGGCAGAGAGAGAACCAATATATGTATATAACTTCTTTATTTCCGTACATCCATCATGCATCGGTTATAATAAATTATTATTATTATTTACATCCATTACAAATAATAATAATTATTATATATAGATGAGTTATATTTGATTAGTAACTTCAATTGCATGAAGTTACTTTAGTTTTAATTTCTTTCGTTTAATTTTAAGGCCAATCATTTGTTAGATAATAATAATTATCTAACAGCTTATTCATAAACGGAAATATTTAAAACTTATTTGACAATGTGTTTTTGCCCCTTATTGAAGGATCTCTAAATTTATTTAGAGGTACTTAATGACAGAGGCTTGCATCTGTGAAAGTTTTGGAACCCATGCAAATAATAAAGTCTCATCTTAGAGGCGTGGTTTTGGTGATTTTCAATCAAAACTATTTGTGAAACCTAAATTGCCTAATTCTTTGAAAAGGTGTTTTTTTTTATCCCAAAATTACTAGTTCTATAGTCCAAATTGTGAATATAAATGATTATTCATCTGATTAACTTGCAAAGGAGTGGGACTAGCAGAGGATGGTATAGTAGCAGTGCTAGCATGGATTATATGGGTAGATTGTTAGGAAACATAATCCACCCTTACTTTACATGCTTATATATTTTTCATTTCAGAAATGTTGTAAAATTCCAACAGAATTAGGATGGGAGAAGTCCTTGTTCACTATTGCATCATAGGCAGTTCAATTTTAAGCATATGTACTGTAGTAACATAATGAACTAAAAGCAATGTTTTCTCTTGACACCTCGTTTCCCTTCATTGTTTGTTTCCTACTTTTATATGATGTTATCTCTGATTGCTTTCAGGGAGGATCATGAATGTCATGCAAAATGCTCATCTATTGTTCTTGGGAGAGTTGTTTTTAGCACCTTGGGGATATTTGTGTTAGTTGTTGTTGTTTATACTGTAGCAACAGATGGACTTCCTTTTCGAATGGACTTGTTGACACCGTGAGTATTATTTCCTTTTGCTTAATTTAAATTTTGATTAGTATTTATTAATGTTCAAGAAACTTTGTATACTTTCAACAAGGATATGTTATATTACATGCAAATGCAATACTGCACAGTATCTCTCTTTGATCTTTACAGTTTAATTGATTCATTTCTAAGGTTATGAAACATAGGAAGGACGAACTTGATTGTCCCCTTCTCTCTTTGCCTTGCATAGATTCTCCACCATATTATTTACTCATGAAAATTCTCAAAATTTAGAAGTAGAAGTATTAATAAAATTAAAATAAATAAGTTGGTTTCTGCATTTTTCCCAATACATTTTATGGATAGACTAGAGATATTTTGTTTAAATAATTGACACAGACAAGGATGACACACTAAAAATTCAACATTTTACTTTTAATAAACTAGGTAAAGTTGTTGCCATGTGACCTAGAGGTTATGGGTTCAAGTCTTGGAAACAACCTCTTGCAGAGTAGGATAAGGTTGCGTACAATATACCTGGGACCCCGCATTGGCGGGAGCTTCATGCATTGAGCTGCCATTTTCTAAGCGAGTCATATTAATCCTTAGATAAAATGTTGGTTGGTTTTTCTTATGTTTTCCCATAAAACTCTAAGTGACTTAGCAGTGTGTTAACTTTTAAACTGATATTCATCTTAAAATGTGCACAGGTGGATGGCTGCTACCTTGATTGACTTCTACATTAATGTCCTTGTTATATCAGTAAGTATGCCATCTATGAAGTTTCATGGCAATTGTGCCAATCAGTTTGCATTTGGATGGAGATATCTATGCTTAAGGTTTTCATCCATGATTCAGATTTTTCATTGTTGATCTTTAGGACCATTTCTAGATCCATTATAGGGGAGTTTTATCATGGTCATAAGATAATTCATCTCTTGAAGTTATTACTTTGACCTGTCTCACAATAGACTAATTATCTTTGCTTTATTTTCTTGGTTCATAGTTGTACAATATAGTTGGCCACATGATCCTTGGGTACTGATTGTGTAGTGAAAATTTTCAGAGCTTCTTAGTATGCTGGTTGTGGTTGTTTCTTCAACTCAGTCATAGAATTTTGTCAAATTGGATGGTGGTAGCAATGCCCTGTTTTCCTAGTTGAATTGATTTGACATGCCTACTCAAAGAGTCATACACAAGAGCTTACTGATTCTTCACTCTAACCACCTGCAACATCTACATTGTTCTATATTTGATAGCCATGCTTCTCTCATTTAGAATGCATAATGAGCAAGAGAGATGCATGCCCAAGAAATTGATGATTGCAACACTAGTATAGTTGTTGTACTGAATCTCGCTGTAATGGTAGAAATCCTTTTCAAAATGCTTGCATATGAATCAATGCTGAGGGTGATTCTCCTAGTCCATATCCAGTCGCTACTAGTCCCAGAGCTTTGTAGTTTCTTACCTTCACTCAATACTGACACGTACTGGCATTGAGGTTGTAATGGTCCAGTCGGAGATCAAACAGCTTAAGATTCATACCTTTATTCTAGATAATGACAATTGATCAATTAACATCACCTGGACGGCTGTAACTTATGCTAAACAGTTATCTGTCTAGTATCTTTGGAAAGATCTAACTCTATTAGTATATCACATTATTTGTGAGCATATTTTCATCAAATATTATATGGAGCTTTCTTGTTGGTTTAGATTGAATAACAAAAACTGATCTAAGTTTTTGTACAGGTATGGGTTGTTCATAAGGAGCCAACATGGATATC
Organism: Kaempferia galanga; assembly: GCA_037974795.1. Classification (NCBI taxonomy): domain Eukaryota; kingdom Viridiplantae; phylum Streptophyta; class Magnoliopsida; order Zingiberales; family Zingiberaceae; genus Kaempferia; species Kaempferia galanga. The sequence continues at coordinate 6,624 of JBBPFP011217635.1, forward strand.
TGCATTTATTTGGATTTGCCTGCTGATTTGCTTTGGCAGGTAACTTATATGGTACAAAAGAAGCATATATTACTTTTCCATTGCTCGATTTCTTGGAATAAACACCAGAACTTACAATCCTGCTTTAAGATTGTTGAACTTGATAAAATTTGTGCTGCCTGTATTCCCTCTAAATTTACCCTTTTAACGGAATATACCTATAGGTGGTGATCATCTCAGTTTCAAGGAGAACTGATTCATACATACTTTGCTTATCCATAGCGACTCCATGATTGACCTTCATTCTTTTTTTGATTGATATGCAAGGGATACCTATGCATGGTTTGCAATACCATTCCATGCCGGCCTATCGGCATGCTGAATGGCCAAAATAAATTGTCCAAATAATGGCTAAAATTGTTGCAAGTTCTCTTAGACTTTAAGGGTGTTGGGCATGGAATTCACTTCCCAAATGACTGTATTTGCAAGTATTTTAGTCTCAACATGCATCACTGAAATCGATTATTGTCGACCCTTCTTCTCCAGCATCGCAACGTGTGCTTATATCACCATTCAACTTTTTCGGCTCTCCTTGCAAGAACCAATGTACAAGGTTTTATCTGACACTCAAGCCAAACTGGGAAGTACATCATCCTCAAAGTAATGTTCAAATGCCTCTAGGTAGGTTACTTAAATTGTTTCTCTTCAATTAAATTTGTGATTTGCTGATCAAACTGCTTGGCGCCATCTTCGGCTATATCTATCTGCATCTTTACAAGTACAAAGAATAGCCACGTCTTACTGGATTCCACCATTTCAGGTGCTGTTGCCAAACTGTAAACCTATTCTTTGCATAATTAAGGTTCTCTGTGCATACTAAATCTCGTGTTTAACGTTTATCTTCTTTCATTAAATATGAGATCATAAGCTGTAGTAGCATTCATCATCCTGTATCAATCACTGTTTCGATAAAAACTTCAACGATAACTTCTCTATGGCTGCATAATCCTTGTGTATGTATATGCACTTTTTACTCACTGCTGTTAATATTATGAGAGCAATATGAATCGAACTATTAGTTCAGTGCCAAAATCCTTGACTTTTCTTTTTTAATAAACATAGTCAATATATTCATAGAAGTCGAGTCAGCTGATTCACGAATTGTCTCATATGATATAGGTTTTACATATGAATGGGGAATGAAGAGAATCATGCCGGCCTTAGCTTCATTTGAAAGTCAACTATGTGGTAACACAAAGTTGACAATACTTAAGGTGTACTTTGACATGTTGTTAGATATCCATATGTAGAATGATGATAATGCTGGAATAGATGGCGACTAACCCGGCCATGTGGTATCAAAGGCACCTTTTAATGTCAAGAAAAATTTCGATTATTCATATCAATTCAATTGTTAATTAATTTTGTACCATCCTTGATGTAAGATGCTATACTATTATACTACTAAAATAATTCATAATACGAATCTTGACTCGATAAGAGGAAATAGTGCACTTTGACATGTCTTCTGAGGCACCCCACAAAATCATCTACCTTATACAAAATTTTTTTTCTTGTACAAGTATCAATTTTTCCACCTATCAATATGCCGCTTAATGTGCGGGTTTGATAATCTCTTATTTTCAAACTCTCCATGTTAGCTGGAATTAGCTCGACTTCTTAGAGAAGTTTCTATTGTATATTTTTGTTTCAGAGTTCTTCAGAAGTATTCAATTCTCTGCGTACACAATTCCTCCATTGTGTGCATGAAGCAAATAGGACAACTTACAAGTTCGACTTTAGCAGGAAAAATATTGAAGCATAAGAATATTAGAGTGGTTGTGTTTTGACTCAATCTACTTTCTGATATTTCCACCTCATTATGTTGACCTAAGTTGGATGATTGTGTACTTTATTTGTTAAAAAACACAGATGACAGTTGACTTCCTTGATGTTGATAGTTGAAAACATTTCAACTTTTTAGGTGCCACCATTCATTAAAATACTGTAGACCCTAGTGAAAATTAACTTCATCGTCCTGTCTATCCTACTGCTGTTCGAGTCATCCTTTGTACTTAAAGCCATTTTTAAAAGCAATAATTAGGGTGGTCCAGTTCCTCTTGGGTTCTGTATCTAACAAGTTAAATTTGACCTACTTCAATATGATAATTGCAAATTGGATGCTTCTCAGCTCCAAGTTTCAAGAAAGTTACTTAAGTTTTGAGATCTGAAATGGAGAGATTGTTAATTGCATTGGTTTCAAGAATTCATGTATCCTATTAAGATTAGCTAACTCTATTATATCTGTTAAGATTCTTTGATCTCATTACTAGTTTTCGTGTGTGTTTGCGTGTCGAGAATAGAATCAAACCACCCTTTGCCCCTGATAACAGATAAGGTTTAGGGTTACAAGTAACACAATATGAACAACTTGCCAATATATTTAACTCAGATAGTTCAACTATTTCAATGTTTTTGCTATTTGATGGTTACATGAGCTAAATCCGCCATTTCATTAATGCCCTACTCTTCGGATCCTACACGATAGCTAGTATTAGTTTGCGATTTACATCGCGAACTATAGTTGACTAGATAAATAAAATAACTATATTTTCAGTGTCTTTTCTAGGGTTTAACTTGATCCAGTTGAGCCACCTTGATCTCATGTTCAGCATTACCTCTATATTAAATCCCATGGTGGCCTAATAAGAAAATGACAGTTTGATTACTGATTAATTACATATGATAATTAATTAGGCAAGTTGAGTCTCGATTAAATGCCTTCAACCACCAAACTCTCTTAGCAAGAGTTGACTAGGCGCTACAACCGATTGAATGGCTCTCAATATCTAAGGCAACGGTGCGAATTAGGCAGTTTAGATGGGTTTCTTCGCTTTGAGATACATACTATTCTTGCAAGGCCAATGTCCAGTAACTTGTTAGTGCAATCGACTCTCGGCCAAGCTAGATTTGACCAAGCTCGAGTTGAGATTTCGATGTTTGATCAATATGTTATTTGATCGAGTAAGATGTCAAGTAGGTCAAGGTTGGTTAGATACTTAACGCTGGATCAATATGTTAAATTGATTAAGCGAAAAGTTAATAGGTCAAGGTTGATTAGATACTTGACAATATATGAAAAGTCCAAGTAGATCACGATCAATCGAGCACTTGGCAGTCGAAAATCCAACATAGAGTTTACATGAGACGAAAAGTTAAAGTGGATCACAGTTGATCGGACACTTGATGAGTGAAAATCCAAAAGGTAGTTGATTCAATTGTTTGACTCAACAGATGACATCAATCAACCGATGGTTGATATTAGTCGACCAATGGCTTCGAAAATCTAATAGAAGCGAGTTAGATTTGCTTGATTTGATTCGACTGATACTGATCAGAATTGAACAAAAGTGAATTAGGATTTGCTTGTTCAATTAGATTGATTCAATGAGTCGAATGATGATTTACATTAATTGACTGATATTTAAATTATTGACAAAATCAGATAAATTTCAGGAAGGTTCAGTGGACTAGTGTCGGGGATATATCAAACGACTGATAGGTGAAATTAGTCGACTGATAGGCGAAAATCAGTATCGACCTAAAGGCTTTAAAAGAGGGATTTCGAGGAGTTTTTCATAGCCAGTTCTAAGAGGTTTTGGAGCGAAGTGTTATTGCATTTTCAGACGAACAAGAGGCAATTGCAAACAAAAGGAAAGTAATCAAAGCAAGATCCATGCAAATTAATTTGGTTGTGCTCATTGTATTTACTTTTATTTCTTATTTTCTTATTGTGTTTTTATAAGAACAACTTATAAGAGGTTTCTGCACCTTCAAAAAGATGTCCAAGAAGGAGATTGTTATAGTGGAGGAAGATCGTTAGAGGAGGCTTTGACTGATCGCAAGGTAGATACCAGGTAAAATCTCAGAGTTGTGTATGTGGCATCGGTTTTGATTAAGTTTCCAGTGTGCATTCAAACGACGAGCACTAAATTGAAACAAAGCAATTGAAATTATTCACCTCTCCATCCTCTACCTCGTACAGATCCTAACATTACTCTCCTTGTGTACGTATGTAAGATTTGAGTCAAGTAATGTAGGCTCAATAGCTCAATATATGGAAATGAGCATAGAAAAGGACATGCGTCTTTCTTCGCATATGTCCGGTCTAACAATATTGGTGAGGAGTAAGATTTGAGACACGCCACACTATCATCG